>PKMM01034734.1:215956-293516 GCA_002933915.1 Eutrema heterophyllum
TTTTTTTTTTTTTTTTTTTTTTTTTTTTTTTTTTTGGTCAAGAAAGTGGTTTCCTTTAAAACCAAATGGTTGAAATTTGGTACAACTTTTTGTTGGGCTTTCATGGGTCTGATAAAAATATTTCGTGGGTTTTCATGGTCTTATACAAACATATCCGTGGACTTATAAAAAAATTAAATGCTGCAATATATTTGTTTACATATATAATACAATATATTCTTTCATGAAATTAAGTATACAATACAATATATTCTTCCATGAATTTATAATAACTTTTACTTAATATCTTATGTTTTTATTTTTTATTTTATAAAATTATATTTTATTAATACAGATTTTCCACATAATATTCTATATTCAACATCATATATATAGTTTTAATATAAATTTAATAAAAAATAGTTAAAAACTAATCCCCGATTAATCCCCGATTAATCTCCGATTTTTGGGCTAGGCGCTAGGCCCAATCCAACCGCCCAACTAGCACCTAGCGATTTTTTGAACATTGGTTATAACATTATAACTAACAATATGTACTTATGAAATAACCAAATCTCTTAAACCAAACTCTCGTGATATACTTTTATATCTTTTCATATTGTATATTATATATTATATATTGACGATTTCCAAGTCAAAAAGCAATCGATATGCTAATTTGGAGTTTAA
The DNA here is from genome assembly GCA_002933915.1 of Eutrema heterophyllum. Classification (NCBI taxonomy): domain Eukaryota; kingdom Viridiplantae; phylum Streptophyta; class Magnoliopsida; order Brassicales; family Brassicaceae; genus Eutrema; species Eutrema heterophyllum. Next base: position 216,626 of record PKMM01034734.1, read on the forward strand.
CTATGGGTCACAAATTTTCAACATAGCGAGAGTCAAACTGTCTTTGCGAGAAGATGGTTACGATAATGATTTGTTTGTCTCCACTGTATATAAATTCTGATAAAAATAATGAGCATGTAAAACTATTCGAGAATAGAAGTAAAATTTCTCGCCACCGCCACGTTTAATCATTTTTTTTATGAGAGAAGTCAACTCCCTAATCTCTAATTTTTTTTTTTTAATGGTATGGATGTTTTATTGATGTAAATTTAAAACTCATAGAAAATTATAAGGATAACTAGCATCAAAGTCTAATAATAAGGACTAAAATATGCTATAATTCAATCCAAATGAACCATTGATTGCAAGGACCATCTCATCTATGTTTCAAGCATGAAACTTATAGCCGTTTTCGTGCATCACGTTGTACTCTCTCAAGAAGCAATGCAGATGCCAAGTCTACAAAACTTGTCTGAAAGCCAACCAGCAACGACTTTAACAAGATAAAACGAAAACACAACGAGGGGAAAAATATCCCCAAACACACGCTCTATCTCTGGCTAAAAACAGGACAATTAACCGAAGAAGAGAAACCTAGCCCAAACAAGGGAAACCGAAACAAACAAACCTAACAAATAAAAGGAAGCAAAGGTTTATTCACATCGGAGCCAAACCAGAAAAGATCTACACCAAGCAAATCCATTGAGAAACCATAGAGAGGAGGAAGTAACCGACAAAAGTTAGCACAACCACAACAGATCCAGAAGAACAGAGGCTCTGTCATCCAGCGCTGAAATCACGCCGATCCGCTGAAGACCAAAGCAACTGACGATCCTTGCAGCAACCACCGCCGCTAGAAACCCACGCCGAAACCTCTCCGCCACTCCAAATAAAAAGGCTTCACCAAAAGAAATATCGGTGATAATAGATCTAGATCTAAACTTACCAAAACCCAAAACCAAGAGCTTTGGACGAAAAAAAAACAAGAAAGAAAACAAAAAAGTATATAACCGGACCAACATCGGAGCTTTGGAAGCCTCCCTCTGTTGGCCGGAAAATAGATATGATCGTAGAAGGGGAAGAAGAAGAGAGAAGGGAGGCTCTCTATCTTCTAACTTATTTTTATAATCTATATTTTGGATTTATACAATTAATTTGGATTTTGGATTAGATAGTGTGTGGACATGAACATGATTGAAAGACTTGTGCATTGCTCTTTTTGCAAACTATATAGATTTTAACTTTGTTTAGTTAAGCGAGTGGTTCATAAAATGATGGTTCTTTACTTCTTTTGTCCAATTTCTTTTACAGAAATTTAATGGAAAACCCCTTAACTATCTCTTATTTTGAAACCACTAACTATATTTTTATGTGTAATACTAGTGATATGATCCGCAACCTGCGCGGACTACAGAAACGTAATAAATAGGATGATAGAATTAAAATAATACTTTTATATAATATATTATTTATGTTTTGTTTTTCGGATTTTTTATTAATTTATACCAAGCCAAAAATGTGAAACAACCTATCATCGATGAGGAAATATAAAATTGTTATATGTTCATAGATTATATATGCGATCTATTCATTAACGCAATCACCCACCACAACCAGACTTGAGTAGAAGCTGATTATCATTGTTTAAAAAATCTTTTTGATGTCTAAAATATTGATTCAAAAATTTCACGAAAACCCAATCCATAATTTCATCGCCAATTTCTCCTTATATAATTGCAACAAAAGGAATTTATCTACTCCCCGTGATTCGTCGAATTTTTTTCTTTGATATCATGCAAATCAGATAATGAATGAATATTATTACAATCATGAAATTTGTATAGTTGAGCAAGTAAGAGCTCAATATCAAACACATATTGTAGTTGCACTTTGAAAACAAAAAAAAAAGTGTTAGATTTCTCATATGTATGATGTCGTCATATTAAATCAATTCATCAACATTTAATTTTAATACAAATCTGGGCACTAACAACTTTATTCCCATGTATGTAGACTCAAATTTCAGAATAGTTTTTTCCTAATTTTGATTTTGAAATAGTATTACAAAAGATTGAGCCGTTTACAAAGGAAATTCAAAAAAAACATATTTTTTTATATCAAATGAATGACGTACCACCACACGATTGGATGCCATTATAGAAGAAAACTTTAGAAGAATTATTATCAATTATAGGAAACTGCATTATTGAAGATTTATAAACATATATTATCATAAATTTAATCTCAATTCTAACGACGATGATGATAATCGACAACACATTATAGTTTGATAGCAGCTAAGTTTTTATGTATACAGTATCAATTACCATGTATGGAATATGTGATGAGTAGAAGCTGATTATCATTGTTTAAACATCTACCAATGCTTTTCGATGTCTAAATTCTTGATTCTATCAATCCATAATTCCATCTTCAGTTGCTCCTTATACAATTGCAACAAAATAAATGTATCTGCTCTCCGTGATTCGTCGAACTCTTTTCTTGGTATCATGTGAATCAGACGATGAATGAATATTATTACAATTATGAAATTTGTATAGTTAAGCAACTGTGAGTTCAATATCAGACATAAATTATGGTTACGCTTATGTTTCCATGAAATATTTAATTGTACTTATGTTGCATTTACCAACGGTGGTGTGGCAAAAGACGAACGTACATCATTGAATTCCGGAGCTGGATTCGCTTTAGCCTGGTTCAGCGCATAGAGGCAGCGAGACAAATTGGGTTCCATCTGCCAGATAAAAGGCAGATGATTATTGCCTCCATACCCCCACCCACTTCTTCCTTGTCCTCTGTCTTCTCCCCTACCTTATCATATATATGCCCTGTCCTCTCATCATGATTCAATTATGTATTAGTATCATAAATCAGTCTCAGAACTGTGTTATAGGAAAAAAAAAAAACGAATGAATATTCAAGTAACCATCATTCTTCAACTTATGTGATAAGAGGGTTTAATATGATTTGAGTAGGACATGTAGAATAAAATTTTACCTTCCGTGGAAGCAAATCAATATACAGCGTTAAAGAGATACATTGATTAAAACCAAAGACATCAATAGACTACAATTGCATAGCCAATTACATGCATAGATATCATTTATTCTCTACCTAATACACAAACTACAAGATCATCACAACAATTATTCCAATCATTATAAAAATTTAAAGCCATGACCCCAGATAACTCGCAGGTTAGATGCACATTGCTGCAACCAAAATTAAACACAAATGCATCAAAAATTATAATTTATATGCAAAAGTTTTTTTTAATAAAAACAAAAAACGTTTAAACATTTTAACCTTATCGTAAAATACCTTGTGTTTTTTTATATCGAATGTTATGGTTTTTTTATTTCTTCCATGATTGACCGCCTTATCAAATGTAAACCCTTCCCAAGTTTTAAGCTTTCTAACATTAACAACTTGACCAAGCAAATCTAGAATTGAACCAAAAATCAAGTCAAAAACCATAAGACATAATAACACCATTATGAAATATATATAATAGATCAAAATAGAAATAACACACGCACCTACTAAACAATCATCGTTGTGACTTAGATCTAAGAATTTTTGGAAATGAATAAACTCAAAGAAGTTTCTTCCACTGGGGTAAAAAACCTACTACACGATAGTTGACTCAAGGAAGAATATCATACGTAGGTGCGAAGTAGCTTTAATACAAACTCGTATAATCTCTAACCTATCCGCGATTTAAGGTAAACGGTATCTTCTTATACTCCATCATACGGTAACATATATTTGGTCCTTCCTCTATTTTTTAGATCGTGTTTTTCGCAAATATCAAATTAAATTATACGGTAACATATATTTGGTCCTTCCTCTATTTTTTAGATCGTGTTTTTTGCAAATATCAAATTAATTTTTTTCTATGCATGTAAATTCAAACACTAACCCAAGAAGATTGTAGATACTTTGTGTGACATTCCGACCTTCGGTACTCGAAATTCGGTATTTCCCGGTTTAAGTTGATTTATAGATCATTCCGGAATATTCCATTGCTAATATTTCATTTTTCCTTTATTCTCAACCAAAGATTTTATTCCTTTTTAGATAAGTTCAAAACTTCCTTTTCTTTTGTTTTTCTTTTTTCTTTTCGGGAAACAATTTCTCTATAAATATCTAGATCTTTTCAATCTCTTTTTTCAAAACCCTAACTCTTTTTCTCTCCTCTCTCGCAGCCGACTCTCTCTCTCCTCCTCCGCGATTCTCTCTCCTCGCCGTCTCTCTCTCCTCCGTGTGAAAACCCTAGCCACCGCGAGATGTCCTTCACGCCGCCTCCTTCTCCGTCGCCGAGCTCCTCCTCGGATTCTAATGGCAAGCCTTCGATCCCTTCTATTTCCCGTCTCCTCCATCTGTGTCAAGGTGAGGACTAGTTGCCCCTCACTTGCTTTCAAAACGTGTTTTATTGTTTTTGATAAGTCTTCTTTTAAAACCTAGCTTTTCTCTAAACGAGCTATTTGATTCGTTTAGTGTTTCATGTTGTTTGCTAATTGACTATAATATATATATGATACTGTGTAATATTAGATCGTTATTAGGTTGTTCTATATCTGTTCTAGGGTTTACTACCAATATTGTTTGTTGCTTGATCCACCAGTTTCTGAATATGGACTACTGATTAATGAACCTTAATAATCTGGTGAATTGATTGATATGAGCTGTTGTTGAGATTTCATTGTTACAACTTGGTTGAGTTCTGATTGTGAGTCTTGAACCTAGATGGATGAGAATGATGAGGATATAATATGGTATTGTGTGGAGAATTGCTTGATGGGACTGGTGGGGTGTAACATTGGCATCAGAACCATTTGTGTGATGAAACTGGTGGGGTGTAACCTTGGCATCGGAACCATTTGTGTGATGGAACTGGTGGGGTGTAACCTTGGCATCATAACCATTTGTGTGATGGAACTGGTGAGGTGTATACTTTGGCATCGGAACCTTCTGTGTGATGGAACTGGTGGAGTGTATGCCTTGGCATCGAAACCAATTGTGTGATGGAACTGGTGGGGTGTAACTTTGGCATCGGAACCAACGCTGTGGGGGGTTTTGGCGAGCCCCTGTAGTCTGTGTGACTCATTTTGATAAGGCACGCCGGTCTCGGTTGGTTCCTTCGGGAAGGCGAGGATCGGGTGTCGAATTGATGGAGTTGTGTGCTCTTTTTGTTTTATTGTGTGGATCCCATTTGTGTGTGCTTGTTTTAGGATTAGATTTTCATCAGTAGTAATTCGCGTATTTGTCTGGAAGTGAATTGTGAGTCTCTGTAAGGTTCATCCTAACTGAGTAATCCAATTACTCACCCATCCTCTTCCCTTTGTTATGTACATGTTAGCGAGGGTCGGAATAAATCTTATATTGTTGATTGTGACATGGCCGTTTTTATGGCGATCATGTGTGCTCACCATTGGACCCAAACCAGGCGACTTAACCATTGGGGATTAGTCTGCCGACCTAACATGCCCGAGTTCTTCGGTTTCTTCGGGGGCTCGAGAAAGGGGTGTTACACTTTGATACCTTCATACGACCATTTCTAGTGGTAAGAGCAAAGATAATCTAGATCATTCCTAAAAAAAATCAATAATGAAAGATGATGGGTTTGGTTCGATACTCTGGAAAATGCACAATTGGCAAGACATACCTTGAATCGAAAACATTAACCAAACAGATAGAATACATAATCGAATTCTAAAACCTATCAATTGATCAAATTTTTCAATCAAACGTCACTAACCTCACTGGAATCCGAGTCACTGGGATATTGTATGAGATCGTATCATGCAAAGTCAACGAACACTAACGTTTAATATTTGATCCAAAAATAAGAAAAAAAAAACAAATGAATGGATTCTATTCAACATAATCTCCATGAAACAGTGCAAAGACAAATCATAAGAAAGATTTGATTGGTTCTCTATGGGAACATAACTAACAATCAACAAATTAAAATGAACGTACCTAATAATAATAAAAAAAAAATGCTTAAAAAATTCACAATTTACATCATCCTCACCACTGTAAACGTCACCCTTTTCTGAACTTCCTCCTAGACTTCCTCCTCTCACAGTAGATCGGACAAGCTGCGGCCTAACACTAAGAACATAGAAAATTTAGTGTCCAATTCAAAGAGAACTAACAAAAGCATATATATGTATTGTTGTAGCCATATAAATTAAAAGGACCGGAGGAGGAAGCAGCCACAATTAGCGCATTCACACGTAGAGAACGGTTTTGTAAAGAAGTTGTATGTCTTGACCATAGAGAAAATTATTGAAGTTTGTAACAAAGAATCAAGCTTTCAATGATCAGCATCATTAGGAACACCGAGCTGCCTTAGACCAAGTTCTCTACTTCTCACTTCGATTCTATTATCATGCAGAATCCACATAACATAAGAAAATACTCACAAACCACCTAGTATATCAAGAAACGAAAGAAGTGACTTAAGTCGCAAAGTACGACGATTATTCTATATCAATTGTGAAAAAAACTTTTGAGGCTTCTTCTTCTTCTCATGTTCTTATGTCTCAAATTCATTCTCTATTATCTCCTCAAAGAGGCTTGCAAACTCTTTGATCGCAGCATCTTCCACATTAGGGTCGTCTCCTACTTTTCCTCTCTTGAAGTACATATTCAAGTTACTCTCATATACCATGGTTAACTTCATAATACCATACATGGAAAAAAAATCAGCACATCAATCACCATTCCAGCAAAAAAAAAATCAGAAATCTTAAGGGTCTGTTGGTATCATACTTATTACGCTCTTTTCCCAAATCGCATATCGAGAATGCACAGTTATACAAATGTCCCTCTTTCTCGAAAAGTCTTTTCCTCCCCTCTCCTCAAATTGTGTCCTTTTAGATTTCTCTTTTCCCATACATTTTAAGTTGGAAAGATCATATACAAATCTGATTGTTCATTTATCCCATTAATTTGAAAGTAGCATTACCCATACTGTTATATAATATGATACTAAGATAGCTTATATAATGCTCATACAAATCAATAGACCAAACGGTCAAAAAGTAGTAAAGGAAAACAAATTATACTAAGTAAATGAAAATGGCCGTTGGTGAATGATTTCATCTTGACTAGATTAGGAAACCTTTGGACGTCCTTTATTCTAGTTATAAAACCGTGCATCATTAACCTTTTAGAAGCTTTGATTTGTTTCCCCACAAATGAATACGCCCATTCAAGAATTTAAGTGTAATCGTGGTCCAAATAAGGCAAGCTTCGTCGTGGACATATCCTCATAATGTTCTGTGGTATGGTGCAGCTATGAGCAGTTTTAAAGCCTCAAACTGAATGAAAGACTCTCCTGGACGTCAAGCATAGTTGTAGAAAGAGCCAAATATAGAAAGTACATTATTTGTTTAGTTTACGGTCCATAAAGTTGAGTGCTGGTTCATGGTCTGCTCCAAGCGGGTACCAGTCGGATCATGGGTATTCGTGGGTCTTTAATGGGTCAAGAATTCATAATGGGTCGGATCTGGGCTTGAACATTGCTGGTTGGGTTTGAAAACATTAAACAAGGCCCATAGTGATGAGGACATCGACCATGAGATAGACGGATCGAGCGAGGAGACCGAAGGCAACATTATCGTGCCAACCATGAGGGAAGCACCTATGACACGCTCACAAACTAAAGAAATACGAAAAACATTTAACAAGTAGATCATGAGTCTACTTCAACAAATGGAGCGAACCGGACCGGAGGAAATTGGATACTTAGCTGAATTTGGTCGAGAACAAAAAGAATGGGCCAAAACCAATTTTACACGACCAAATCATGTGGGCTTCAAATTCCATCGACCAACCATATCTTTTAAGGAGAGTGGTCGAGAGACATTGGGCTTGGACCGAGAGAAAACAGAAGAAGCTTTGCTAGGCCTTGAATCCGACTCGGAGGAGCCCGATAAAGAGAAAGCCTCGACCAAAGAAGTCCCAACAGAAAACCAAGTCGTGGTCTACACAAGTTTAGCTCAAGAAAACCACCAGAGCCCACGAGAAGCCCAAGAAAACCTCAAGACATACGCGAGCTCGAAGATCCCATATTGGCCATACTTCGTACCACATAAGGAAACTTGCGTGATGATCATATCGCCAACTTGAAGATGCATCTAGACGACTTCCCGACCCAAGGTAAGCGTTCAAATTTGAATTTCTAATGAGTTTCCTTTTCTGGTTTTGCAGAGATTTCATTTTATTTAGATTAGCCGTTTTTCCCTTTTCTTTCTTTGTAATTTGCATGAAGGCGTATGTACTCTTTTTATTTACGTTTTGAGTCGACCTAAGTTAGGTCTAGACGACGAGCTGTTTATAAAGCTCCCATGCGGCCGTGTATTCTTTTCACGTTTTCATTAATAAAGATCAAACTTTCTTTAATAACTTGTCTCTTGAGCAAACCGAAATACTTAGAGCTTCGCGTGGTTTTCCCTCACCTTTGGTGTTTCACTTGGACTTATCATGGCTTCATCACCACCGTGTGGCGTCTATTCACCCCATCCCACGATTCAAATATGTACCATCTCTTCGTGTTGACAAGGCGAGCCCGTTGGCCAATTGTCTTCACTCCATCCTTCGACCACCTTGTAGATCTGAGTCCCTTGGATCCTACATCCCATAGGTTCAAATCGGGTAAGTTCTAAGTCTGTCGGTCTCAACTCCGCTTTGGTACAAACCATTATACGACCAATTCCACTTCTCTGCGTGCCTCTGATAGCTCAAGAATATAGAACAAGTTGGATTTTGGCTTAACTCTTTTTGGTTAATTCATAATCCTCCATAAAAGACACATATGTCCCTGTCGCGTCCGATTGTCTTTGTATATTGAATTTGTTTGAGCTCCGGTTCAGCTGTAGGTTTGATGTCCTCATTAGCTACTAATTTATATATCTTGTATTTATGTTGGATCGTGTCTGCTTGGCTGCAGAATCTCTATATTATTATTTAAAGAGTCATTTAGGAAAATGAACTTTATTTTGTAATTTATTACAAATTATGTCATTACAAATAAGAAAATATAATTGAAATAGGAAAGGATAATACTATCTTTCAAAAATATTAAAGAGAATATGAAAAGTATTTGTTTCCCATTCAAGAGAGTATTTACTATTTAGTTTCTTAATTATTACGATATTAAAAATAATATATCTTTTTACATAATAATCAATCTTAGTATATAAAGTTGAATCGCTCAACGTGAGTGTGACATGTAGGATAATTATAACTCACTATAACTCACTAGGTGAGTAGCGCGGGTTTATTTTGTTGAATGGATTTCGTAATAATATTTTGTTTTAGGGTTAATTGTGTGGAAAACAAAGAATGAGAGAGAAATTAGCAAACTTACCATGATGTGATATAATGGCCAAGTTACTATTGGAAAGGATGTAGAGATTACGTTTTTACCCCTCTATCTTTTGCCACATAATCTCTGCAAATTTATACTCTATTTCTTCGTTCTTCTTTTCTCGTTCTTCTTTTTTCCTTTTTCTTTTTTCTTTCTTCCATCTTCATTTTTCTCCGGCGAAACCTGAAGCAAAAAAAAATCAAGGATTCAATTATTCATCTTTCCGATGAAGATTCAAGAGAGCTCCGGCGAACACGATGATTTCGCGAAGATCCAGCACGACAGGGAAAAGTTTTCAGGCGAGTTGACTCGGGCGTACTGAGTCAACACACTGAACTGAGTTACATGTTTTTGTAACGGGTAAACAATTATTGTATCGTATATAAATATATAGATGTATATCTAATTTTAGTGTTCACACGATAATAAATATGTTATATAAATAACAATAATGTTTAGCACGATAACTCAATTGTTAAACATTTAGATATATCTCTAACATTTTATTTACCGCGATAAATAACATATTGAATGCTAATTTCCAGGTTAATATATTTGTGTAACATGCTAACATCTTTATTGTATCATATAAACATGTAGATATATATCTAACTTTCATTTTGACGCACTAACAAAATAATTGAATGTTAACTTTCATATTAACGTATCTATAATCGTGAGAGGAATATCAATTATGGGTCATCAGATTTATATATGCTATTAATTTGCTTAACACGTTAAATAGTTTTGAAACATGCTAACATATTTTTTGTACCATATAAATCTCTAGATGTATAACTAATTTTCTATTTAAAGCATTAACCAAATTATTGAATGATAACTTTGATATTAACATCTGCAACAACGGCGCGTTTCGTCTCCCCCGAACAAGCCGCACGCGCTTATGACGCCGCCGCGAGAAACCCTACGTGGACCAAAGGCCAAGACTAATTTCCCGATTGATTGTTATCCTCCTTCTCCCAAACAACAACAGCAGAAACCTGCGATTTCCCTATCATAATCAAAATCAGGTCGATCCGTTTATGGACCATCGGTTATACGCCGGAGTTTCTTCCCACCTCCCGGAGCAGCAGTATCCGATTGTTAGCCGACCGACCAGCAACAGCATGAGCGGCACCGTCGATTCGTTCAGCAGACCGAGACCTACGGCGACAAAACCGCCATCGACGACCAAGAGATATCCCAGAACGCCGCCTGTAGTTCCGGAGGATGGTCACAACGATTGCGATTCATCCTCCTCGGTTATAGACGACGGAGACGACGATCTCGCTTCTTCCTCCGTCGTCGGAATCCGCCGTTTCAATTCGATCTTAGTTTTCCATCATTGGATGATGTTGATTTCCTCAATCGAAGAAGATGAGAGAGAGAGAGGTGACAGAGAGATATACGGAATATTGAATAAAGAAGGGGAAATATGAGAGAGAAAACGGCAAATTCGGATTATCAATAAATGAATAGTATTTAAAACAAGATATAATTAGCTGAAATTTGTGGTCAACCGGTGTAAATATTCTTTTTTTAAGTGGGTTTATTTTGTTGAATGGATTTCGTAATATTTTGTTTTTTTTTTTATCGACAAAGGGGTTTCGTTAAAACATAAATGGGCTGAAATTTGATACAATTTTTGGCCCAACTACAAAACCAGGTATAACTTTTGGCCCAACTACAAAACCAACGTAATACACGATATCGATGAAAAGATAAGCACAGCTTTTAGTAAGACACGTGTATTGTGTGGTGATAACCATCACCACGTGGTCACTGGAAAAGCTAAGATCGAAAACTTCATCGGGCACATCATCACCGCCGACGCTGCGCAGCAAAAAAACTTAATCACCATCGCCGTGAAGCTTTATTTTGCGCCAAGATGTACGAAAAGATCCTTTTGCCTTTTAATAGCCGTCGTAATGAGCGAGCCGTGATAAGATGAGAGCAACTTCTAAGCTTTTTCCAGATCTCAAACTTCAAGGAAGCTCCGCCGCCGCTCAGATCCAATCTATTGATCTGAGCTGTGTCCATCTTTGCTCCGTCAAGTGTCGAGCAAGAGGAAGAACAACGAAGATATTACTCCAAGCAAGATAAGAAACCTGTAACAAAACTTAAAAGAACATCGGCGATTCCGACATAGAAGATAAAACAGCCAGCAAAGGGATCGAAGAGTCTGGACTTAGCCGGGAAAAAGCCGAAACTAGTCAGAAATACAAAATCCGATGAACGGAAGGAGATATAATACAGAGATCCGGTCTTGCCGGACTTTTATTCTCCGTTCAAAACGGAAGAAAGCAAAAGAAAATAAACATCGCTCTCTCTCTCTCTAAGATCTTCGTAATATTTTGTTTTAAGTTTTTCATGTTTGATAGATCTGCCAATAATAAAATGTTTTCGTTTATATATTTGTATTTCCTTTAATAATTTGTATATATATCAAACATACAACATGACATTTATTTCATTGGTGAATATGTTTGACTCCAGGGAAAGAATAATAGCCTAATAGGATAACAAACAAAATCAAGTGTTGAACATATGAATAGCTCAACCTCACGCTCAATCAATTAGATAAAATTGTAAGCAACTATACTTATTTTATTTAAATCATAAAGTATCCACGCTACGAGCGGACTTTGTCTTTAAGAAATTCAATAGATTCATTCAATTCATGTAAAACATACAATTCGAGTATTTTATGAACATAGCATTGTAGATTTTAATAAAAATTTGTAGAAGTTATTATTGTTTTGTAACATGTTACTAAGGGCTTGATTGGTATCACTGATAGTAGAACAGTAGCACTAAGCAGCAGAAGCAGTATGCTGCTGAAATTGTATACTCTGATTAATGTACACAGTTTAAGTGATTGATAAATATGTGAAAGATTATATATAAGATTATTTAATACATTTATTCGTAAGCACTATATCTATAGTTATATTTATAATGCAATTTTTAATAATTATTTTTCATATTTCAATTGTATTTATTATATTATATTTTTATTAAAATTTTATTTAAAATTAATTAAAAACAAATAATAATGATATATATTGGTTTTAAAAGTATAAAATTTACACTTTAATATAAACATAATTTTTGATATTATTTAACAAAATAAATTAGTTATATAAAATTATTTTAATTTTTTTTTGATATTTTATAGGTTAATGTTCTACCAAAATTTTCATATGAAAGCATAGAAAGAGGAACATTTGCAGATCATTTGCAAGTTTTATTGATTGATAAAATGCTTAATACTTTTTTAAATGTTGTACCAATCAAAGTCTAAGACTTGATATACTGAAACTCTTTTTAAATGTTCTTATTTTTTTTCCCAAAGGGAACTCTTTCCCCTTTACCTTGTACAACATATTGGATACCACTTTGATACATACATCTATTTATAGTATATAATCTCTACTTACAAGTAAACCATATACAATTGTTTGTTAAATATAACTCACTTGACCAACTCTCCAACTAATTCCAACTTCAGCTCCATTTTATCTACTTCTCTCTTGATAGTATTATTTTGTTCTTTGTACATTGGTTGTGGGTGGGCTAGTCACATGTATAACTTGTTGTTTGTTGTAACTTGTGTCTTATAGAAGAAAAGGTTTTCAAGTCTATTGAAAGACGCTACTACAACTCTGGTGATCCATGTATGCTCGTTGCTTTGCAATAGCCTTACGCCAACCATATAGATTTAATAATTTGGAGATACCTAAAATTTCAAGATAACGTTTGAAGTCCTCATTTTTTCCTCGATCCCATTGTTGAATCTGACATCTTTCCCCCTTTTTTAATACCGCCATCATCATTGTGACTATTGAATAACTCAGTGACAAGATTATATCCAAAAGATTTTCCCAACCAATAGATTGATTCTTGCCCCAAATATATCCAAAATTATCCCCAACAAAGTGTACAATCCTTGTCTCCTCGGCTAAACTGATAAATATGTAACTAACTTTCTCCTTGTACTACTCAGGAGCCTATAATATGATAATAATGAAAGTTTTTCAAAAGATATACCATCTAAACCAATATTGTTTTCGAAATCAAAACTATGGGCCTGAAGACAATTGGAATTTATAGGTAACATGTGAGCACATCTAAATAATTTTTGTTTGGGTTAAAATTCAAGCAATCAAGACCTCTATTAACAATACTGTTGTGATTATGTTCATTTGTGATTCTGTAAGTGTTTCTGAAGAAAGAATTCTCTGAGTTCCCAAAAAGTGTTTTATTCATGTCACGATAACCACACAAATCTTGTGACCAATGGAAGCTAGTATCTAGATGCAACTTGGATAATATTAAGCTTCTCACTGTTGTTGTTCACTTTTTTGTTAACTGAAATAATTGCATTCTAAATCTAGATATCATCTAACCAAAAAATATGGATAGATGATCATGAAGTACCAGTTGACGATCTTGTTTCATGATGATGCAAAGAAGAATGTGAAGAATCATCATTAAACTATAAAAGATTAACCAGTAATGGCTTCATCTCGTTCGTTTGTATTGAATTCATAACTTTGGAATTTTGAAGTGGCAATGAATTCCAAAATCAGAATCGAAGTCGAGGAAATCTAACTGGAGAAATAATAATCGCAATATGGGTAAATGAAGACTCAAAACCCATGATACTGGGTAAATCAGAATCACAATCGCAATCTGAGTAAATCAAAATCAGAATACATAAATATTATTTAACCTATAAACTCGGCATAATCACGAATAAGAGAATCCGCAAACAAAATTATTAAATTGAACTCAAAATTGAAATGAGTTCTATGAGAAGAAACAAAAAAATTATAAGCTTTTGCTCTATTGATTGCATAAGGGTTTGATCAATAGACCCGTCGTCGTTGATTTGAGAGGATCTAGTACTGCAATTACAGCTGCGAATGTCCACAACACCTTCGCTGGGTAAAGCAAGAATAAGTGGAGAAGGGGAAATAGAAAGAGGGGTGATTAATTACCGATGAAACTGTCAAGAGAAGAGGAGGAGGAGACGATGAGTTTCACTTGGAAACGTTAGAGCATCTCCATTGGTTACCATTAAATTTAATATAAATTTTGGTAATTTTGAAGTAAAGTACTTCATGTAGATGTTTAAGGTACATTGGTGAACCCCAAGTGGGGTGCTTAAAAAAAAAAAAATTAATTTTTTTTTTAATTTATAAACATTTTCACACATAATAATTATTGCATTTCATAAAATTTAAAATATACATGACAAAAAAGCATATAAAAATAGATGTGCAAATCATAAACTGGAAAAACGATTAGTTGTAATCTTGACTTGTGCCAAATTTGTGCCATATATGCTCAACCAAATCAGCTTTCAATTGTTGATGCATTGTTCGATCACGAACTCGATTTCGAATGCCCATCATATTTCCGAGATTTGAAGGCATATCTGTAGAATACGTGAAATCCACTTGTGAAGTTCTGTTTTCTTCTGCTTGTGCGAAGTTGGATACATCAAACTGAGTGTACTCATCTCGTTCGTCTTCTACTATCATATTGTGAAGTATTATACATGCTCGCATAATCTTTCCTATTTTTACCTTATCCCAAATAAGAGCTGGATTTTTGACAATGGCAAACCGAGCTTGCAAGACTCCAAAAGCACGCTCGACATCTTTACGGACAGCTTCTTGATATGTATCAAATAAGGATGCTTTCGGACCTTGTGGAATTGGAATAGATTGGATAAACGTTGCCCATTTAGGATAAATTCCATCTGTGAGATAGTAAGCCAAATGATACTCGTGTCCGTTGACAAAGTAATTCACTTTTGGAGCTCGACCTTGTAATATATCATCAAAAACTGGTGAGCGATCAAGAATATTGATATCGTTTAAGGTACCTGGAGGTCCAAAAAACGCGTGCCATATCCAAAGATCTTGTGAAGCTACAGCCTCTAAAACGATTGTCGGTTTTCCAGATCCACGTGTATATTGCCCTTTCCAAGCGGTGGGGCAATTCTTCCACTCCCAATGCATACAATCGATGCTTCCTATCATCCCGGGAAATCCGCGTATCTCTCCAATATCGAGTAGTCGTTGAAGATCTTCTGGTGTGGGTCTTCTTAGGTACTCATCTCCGAACAAATATATGATTCCTTCAACAAAATGTTCCAAGCATGAAATCGCAGTGCTTTCACCCAGCCGGAGGTATTCGTCAACCGCATCAGCTGCACAACCATATGCCATCATACGAATTGCTGCTGTAGACTTTTGTAGTCCAGAGAGACCGAACCTTCCGGTAGCATCTCTTCTTTGTTGAAAAAATGAAACTTCATTGGAGAGTCGATCAACAATACGCATGAACAAGGGCTTGTTCATTCTAAAACGGCGTCGAAATATATAAGGAGGGTATGTTGCATCTTCTCTAAAATAATCGTTCCATAAGCGGTTGTGTCCTTGTTCACGATCTCTTTCAATATAGGCTCGTTTTTTTTTTGTTGCTTCTTGACGATCACCATGATCAACGAGAGCATTTTCGAATACTTGATCGAAAACTTGGTCAAATTTTTCATCCATCGTTTCATCGAAATTATAACGGGAAGAAGATGCCATTTTGTGTGATATATTTTTGTAAGAATGTTGTGTTTTTTTGGAGAAAATAGTGTAGTAATAAATGGTGAAAAGAAAGAATGTTTTCGAGAAGAGGAAGAGTTTTTTTATGAGATGGAGAGAAGTGTTGGATTTTTTGTTTGCTTTTGAGAAACTAAAATGGTTGAGAAACCCATTTTTATAATGAGTGTCGGTTGAAGAAGACAAATAAGCAAAAGCATACAAAACTAAAGAGTGCCATACAAAGAATTTTGTTTTGTGGTGTATAATCATTCAAAGCAAATTACAAGTGGTGTCGGCACAAGAACACAAGCATACAAAACTAAAGAGTGCCATACAAAGAATTTTGTTTTGTGGTGTATAATCATTCAAAGCAAATTACAAGTGGTGTCGGCACAAGAACACAAAACAAGTGGTGTCTTGCATAATTGGTGAATTTGCACAAGTGGTGTCTTGCATAATTGGTGAATTTGCACAAGTGGTGTCTTGTACTTGTCTTCTCTGTTCTCAGCTTTTTTCATTTTACCTTTAGCCTGGTAAATTGTTTAGAATCAAAATAATTAGATTGAGAAGTATTTTGGAGCATATGTCAAGTTTGCTATAAAAAAAAAGAAACTTGTATACGTATTTGGGTGTTTCTGTTTATCAGGTTGCTGAGATTTTCATGTAACATATTTTTTTTTAATTCAGGAGAAAATATAATTTTGTTGAATTCAATTGTTTCTTTACAACATAGGATAAAGAGTCATAAGACACAAAACACGAGTTTATGAAGAAGAGAACCAGGGGAGTAGAATTTAAGGATCTCTTCTTGCGCAGCTGCGAGCTCAGTTGTACGAATGATTCTGCACTGTAAAACGAGTAAACATTCAAGCATCTGAAACAATGAACTGAATCGCATATGATGGCAAGTGGATTAAAAACTCATTCATTAAACACAAACTCAGTTCATACAAAGGAAAGACAAACATCTGAAACATGAACTGAATCATACAAAGGAAAGACAAACATCTGAAACATGAACTGAATCATGCTGAGTAGTCCTGAGTATCTCTCGTTTCTTAGACAGAAACACAGCTAGACCATAATGGCAGCAGGACTAGCAAGATCAGAACATTAGAACCAAGATCAGAACCAAGATCAGAACCAAGAAGCATCTAAACTGAAGCAATGCAAGACATGAACTGAAGCAATGCAAGACATGAACTGAAGCATACAAACGAAAAACTGAAGCATACATAGCATAACTTATCATACAATGTTACATATATTACATAGAAACCTTCACATACAAAATGTCACATACATTTTAAACATACTCTGAAGCATACACCTAGAGAACATTTTACACATTCAAGCATATCATACAAAATAAACATTTTAAACATTCAACCATTTCAGAACAATTCATTGATTAGCTTATTCTTTAAAGCAAGGTCTATATCACTAAGAGGTTCTGACTTTGCAAGGATATTTTCAAGCATTTTATGCTTAGAAAGCTTCTCTTTCATTGCCAAGTCCTGTTGCTTGATCGCCCACATGCTCTGAAACTCCAACAGTACATTGGATGTCTTGCTCGCACTCATTTTACCCTTGGCTTTTGCTGCCTTTACACCTAAAGGACGCCCCATTGCTTCAGCCTCTCCATGACTATCTGGATAGGAGCTTGAAGACTGTGCAGAACCACTGTCAAGCTTCCTCCTTTTTGACTTTCCACCATCTTTAGCAGAAGACCATTTCTGATCATGGCGAAGCTCCCTCCATGCATGCTCAAGGGTGAACTTGGCCTTGTAATCGTTGAAGAAGATCTCATTAGCAGCTTTCATTACATCATTCTCATTCTGCCCACTTGATTGCGCTTTCATTGCAGCCTCATAGCACCCAACGAACTTGCAGACTTGATCATTTATTCTCCCCCACCTATGCTTACAGTGCATCGCCTCCCTAGGTTGCAGACCAACAATCTGTGGACTTGAGTTAAAATAACCTTGAATGCGTTTCCAAAACGCTTCAGCTTTTTGCTCATTCCCTATGACTGGATCTTTGCTCGTGTTCAACCACGCACTAATAAGGACAACATCTTCTTTGGGTGTCCATTTTCTTCTTTCTTTACGCTCATCAATACAAACGCTTGGATCATCACTACATTGTGTACTAAACACATGGACTTCTGATGATCCAAGTTCTACACTAGGCGACTCACCCTCATATTGACTATTTAAGAGGTTTACAAAACTTGGACATTGATTATATGGAGTAGTTGAATCCATAACCTTGTTTATGAGAAAGAAAGGAGAAAGAAAGAGCAAAGGAGAAGAAAGAGCAAAGGAGATAGAAAAAGCAAAGGAGAAGGATAGATAGAGGTTTAAAGAGTTTTCATGGTTATGTGGTTTATAGAGTTTACAAGCTGAAAGTTTTAGTTTTAAAGGAGAAGGATAGATAGAGGTTTCGTGTTTAAGTTTTAAAGAACAAGTTGTGGATGTTGTGCTTAGCAATCAATGAGATAATAAAGACTACCTAATCTAAAACTATCAAACATTGATCACACATAGAGCAAAAAGGTGATGTAGACATCAGTCAAGCTACAAGCAACTCTCCTAACAAGCATTTATCACAACTAATAAACACACTAACCATCTCCGAAAATTATTAACTCTATACCTAATTAATAACCATTCAGTCAATGTAAAAGAGTAGAAAAGATTTACCTTCCTTCCATTGTATACTCTGAAGCCGTGATCCCATTCTAGCTATAGGTCCTAGTCACCTCATATCAAAAAAACAAACAAACCATCTATGCATAAGAACAAACCATCTATGCCGTGATCCCATTCGAATCATTTTAATGAAAACAAACAAACCATCTATGCATAAGAACAAAGACATTCACTAATTGATTCAAATAATCAAAGTTATTTCTCCAATTCGCAAAACTGTCAAACTGAAATATCACAACTCACGGAACCCTAATTTCAAATCTATTCAGAAATTAATATGTATCCTAGATTCATACTAAAATTCGAAATCTAATGAAGATTTCGAGAATATGCTACGATTAGAGAAACAATTCTAGATCTGATTTCATAAGACCCAGCGATTCAGCAGCAACGAGGTTTAGATAAACAAATTTCGTCGAAATAGAAGAGATAAACATTAAGAGACGATTCCCAAACAGATCATGACGATTTCAAACCAAAAACTGAAGAAACGAGCTGAAATCGAAGATCATGTATCAATATTATCACAGAGACAAAAATCAGAAAGCGGAAATTGATTTTAGATCTTACATTTGTCGATCGCTTCAAATAGATCATCGTCTTCATCGATTTCTTCACGCTCAACAAGCTGCATCTGGCTTGCTTCTTCAGCTTTATGATTCATATCAACGCCAAATGGAAGATTACCAGGAAAAAAAATTTGAACGGAGAAGAGATTGAGATCGAAGAAAGCAGAAGAAGAATCGTAGTAGAGAGAGAAACTTCTTTACCGAGTCGATTCTCCGATCAAATCGCGAAACGGAGAAGAGATTGAGATCGAAATCGGAGAATTTGAATGGAGAAGAGATTGAGATCGAAAAAGAGAGAGAGAGTTGAGAAGAAGAAATAATGAAATCGCGAAACAAAAAAAACACCCCTATTTTCGACAAACCAATACACACTTGACACGTCACACTAAGCATCGACCCTAAAAACTCTCATTTAAGCATCGACTCTTACCAATATCTCATTTACTGATTTAATTTTAATCACTTTAATGCCTTAGCACCTCATTAAGCACTCCCGATGGAGATGCTTTTAGCACCTCATTAAGCACTCCCGATGGAGATGCTCTAAGAGAGAAGAGGAAGAGGAAGAGGAGGCGAAGGGGTTTTTTTTCTTTTTCAAATGACAGGTGTCATCCTCTCCACTGATGACGTGGTGGAAGGATGGAGAGTGTTCACCTAAATTCATTATATATGATTTAGGCTGCATTTGTGATTAATATTAGATTCATTGAAATTAGTCTACTTAATTTGTTAAACAGAGTTAATCCCCCAACCACCTTTTGAGAAAGGGTAAAAACTCAAAACTATGTTCGACCACTAAACAATTGTGTACAATCACGCACATAGGAAATCGTCAGAGCTCCATGTGACGGTTTTGAGAAACAAATAACATATCTTGCATCATATTGAGAGCCAATTAAAGTATGTTCAAACGACCACATAAACATCATCACACCAGACCAACAAGACAAGAGTTTAACATAGAACAATGGAAGGAGATGTGTATGCGGTTCCTGTTTTGTCTTCCAAACGTCTTCTACATCTCCTGGACATCATTTATATTCTTATATTTTTTTTCCAGAATTTTGTTATCTTATTGTAATTATACTTAATATTCAAATATGATCATCATAAGGTCTCGAAACTTTTTGTAAGGAAATCTTGTAATTTTGAAATTGTATTGAGTTTACGATTTTTTTCCAACAAATTTAGACTGAGATCGTTGAAAAACTTTTAAAAACCATTGCTGAAAGTGTCCTTGTTTTAATTTTTTACCCTTAGTAGTGTTTTAGCCATTTTTCCCAATATTTATGAGTAGTCTCCACCATCGTGTCCAACATACGTGAAATAGTTTTAGTTAACATAAATAATTGTAAAAAATGGGAAAAAAACATAAATAGTTGTATAAATATATGTTATCGGTATATACTGAAAGACTTACGTTAGTTGTATTTTTCATCTTTTAATGTAAAAAAGAAGAAGTATTTTTCTTCTTCTTTCCATCTCTCTTGGGGAGCTGGCTTTTGCAAACATGCCGTTTTGAAGTTTGTGCGCTATCAGATGCATTTAAGAGTATTCACTTGCACCATCAGTGTCATTTGCTCTTTCCCCTGATGACTCATCTCTCGCATCTATCTCTCCCTCTCTTCACACTCTTAATCAATATTCTCCGTCTCTTAGTCACTGGTTTATGTTTCCTTGTTCTGTAATAATCAGGCTAAAGGTTACTTTCCATTACAATATGTCTCCTTTGTCCCAATTCTGAGTTTATAATTGTTGGGTTTTGGTGATGAAAATCATGAGTATTAACTAGATCCGCGACTTGGGTTAGTCAATTAGAAATGTGTTTTTCCTATTGGACTTTGGTTTATGTTTAAATCGTCTTAATTTTGTAATTGCCCTAGTCTATATAAAGTTAGACATGTGTGAGAGTTTTCAGAATCCTGGAAATTCTAGAGAGAAACTAGAGAGATCTTTCTTGTTCTTAGAGAGATTGTGAGGAGCCATAATTCTTTGTAATCCGTGGTGATAGTGGATTACTGGAAAGCTCCAGGCCGAGACGTAAGATCACACATCGTAATATGAACTCGTTAATTCTCTGTGTCTTTTATTTATTGCTCAATTTCCGCGATTATCAAAATATGGATCAAATCTCATCAAATTGGTATCAGAGCCTAGGTTTTAGGTTTGGGAGCAATTGGACAGAGAAGTTCTGCAGAGATCTAGGTTTTAGATCCGGGTTGATAGCTGGGATCAAAACATCAACAGGTTTAAGGGTTTCAGCAGCGCGAAGAAGATCACGCAAAAGTTTGGTATCGATCGATACGACTGTTACGTATTCGCAGAAAGTCGAAGAAAAGTTTGGTATTGATCGATACTCCATCTTGTATCGATCGATACGGTAGCAGAAGCGTGTTAAGAAGTTTGTTTGATCGAGATGTCCTCAGAAAAGAAGCCGAAGGTGAAGATAGCCATCTTCGACGAACAAAGTGATTTCTCTATGTGGAAGAGAAGGATGTTAGCTCACATGAATCTTCAGGGATTGAAAGGCGAGCTAATAACACCAACCACTGAGCCGGATAAGCTGGTTATAAAAAAGGATGAATCAGCGGAGGATTTCGAACAGAGACTTAAAGCAGAACAAGTCAAGAAAGAGGAGCGAGCAGAGAATGCTATGGATATTTTGACACTCCATCTAGGAGATCATGTCCTTAGGAAAACAGAGGAGTGCACAACAGCACGTGATCTTTGGGCAGCACTAGAGAGGTTATACAACACCAAGACTCTACCGAGTCGGATTCATCTTTTGTATAAATTTTATACATTTACGATGGATGGGTCTAAGTCAATCGATCAAAACGTCAATGACTACTTGAAGACTGTTTCGGAGTTGGCTAGTGTAAAGGTTACAGTTGCGGATGAAGTGCAGGCAATTCTACTACTCAGTTCCTTGCCACCACAATATGACTCCATGAAGGAGACATTGAAGTATGGTAGAGAATCCATCTCTATTAAAGATGTGGTGAATGCGGCAAAATCAAAGGAAACTGAGCTTAAAGCTAAGGGAATAGCGACTTCACAAAGCACTGGTGAAGCGTATGTGGCTCGTGGGAGACAGCAAAATAGGGATCAACGAAATTCTGGGAATCAGGTCGAAATCGGGAACAAAAGTCACATGCTGGTCCTGCAAGAAGGAAGGACATGTGAAGGCTGATTGCTATGCTTGGAAGAAGCGGAAGGGCGGCGATGATGAAGATGCCACGGCAATGGTTGTCATCGAAAAATCAGCAGGAGTTGATGCGTTATCAGTCTCGGAAAATTGGCATCTAGAGAGGTGGGTGATTGATTCGGGTTGTTCATATCACATGACCTCAATGAGAGACTGGTTTGATATATTTGAGGCTCAACTCTGGACAAGTGCTACTAGGGGATGACTATTATGTGGAGGTTAAAGGAATAGGTTAGATCAACATAAAAGCATGTGGTGGCACGGTGAAGACATTGACGAATGTCAGGTATATTCCTAAGCTGAAGAGAAATTTAATATCTACAAGTACATTGGATAAGCTTGGGTTTGATCATGCTGGAGGCAAAGGAAAAACAAGGTTCTATAAGAATGGGAAGATGGGTCTTCAAGGCACTCTATGCGGTTCTTTATATTTGCTTGATGGAGAGACTGTGGTAGGACAGTCAAACATAAGTGTTACCAGGAAACCAGCCAAAGACGAGACGGTTTTGTGGCATAGAAGGTTGGGACACATAAGCATGAAGAATCTGATGATCTTGGTAAAAAGAGGCATCATTGACAAGAGAAGGATTGGGGAGATGGATTTCTGTGAGAGTTGTGTAATGGGGAAGACCAAGAGACTGAGCTTCAACATTGGGAAACACAATTCTGGAGAAGCGCTGAGATATGTTCACTCAGATCTTTGGGGATCTCCATCGGTCACTCCAAGTATCTCTGGTAAGCAGTATTTCCTGTCTATCATTGATGATTACACTAGAAAGGTGTGGGTGTTCTTCTTGTCTGGTTCTGTGAATGGAAGAAACTGGTTGAGAATCAGATAAACAAGAAAGTGAAATGTCTGAGAACAGATAATGGGTTGGAGTTTGTGAACAAAGACTTCGACGGGTTTTGCAAGCAGCATGGAATTGAGAGGCACTTGACTTGTGCGTATACTCCACAACAAAATAGAGTTGCGGAACGCATGAACCGAACAATAATGGAGAAGATGCGTTGTATACTGGATGAAAGTGGCTTAGGTGAAGAATTCTGGGCTGGGGCGGTTAGCACAGCTGTGTACCAAATTAATAGAAGCCCATCATCGGCCTTAAATGGCGGTATTCCTGAGGAACTTTGGCTGGGAAGAAAGCCGGGTTATGGACACATGAGAAGATTTGGGTCATTGGTCTATGTTCATGTAGATCAAGGGAAGTTAAGACCAAGAGCTATGAAGGGAATTTTCATAAGCTATCCGGAGGGAGTCAAAGGGTACAAGGTATGGCTTTTGGATGAATTAAAATGTGTGATTAGCAGGAATGTGGTCTTTGTGGAAGATACAGTATTCAAAGACTTGAGGAATAAAGTTTCTGTGGAAGAAACTACGCAGAAGAGCCCGACTTCTGAGAGTGTATCGATCGATACCATCCCAAGTATCGATCGACACGGACACGAAAAAGAAAAGTCTCGTGAGCCTTCTGAGGTGGTGTCGATCGATGCCATCCCGAGTATCGATCGACACCGAGGAGGACCAAATGCGACAACTTCTGTTACTGAAGATAATGGCCAAGTTGGATCTTCAGGTGGAGCTGTTGGAGATCAGGAAACATATGATGTACCTCTAGAAGATTGGGAGTTAGCTCGAAACAGGTCTAAACGAGTAACAAGGCGACCTGAATATCTTGGTGATTATGATTTAGCGAGCTTCGCCTTAATCGCTGCTGTCGAGATAAGCTCTGAAGAACCTAGGGACTATCAGGAAGCTGTTGAAAGCAGGGATAAAGCTTTCTAGAATGGAGGTATGGTTGAAGAGAAGAGTTCTCTAGATAAGAACAAGACTTGGAGGTTGGTTAAAAGACCTAAAGATAGGAAAGTGATTGGTTGCAAATGGGTTTAGAGGTTGAAGCCGGGTATCCCAGGGGTAGAAGAACCGAGATATAAAGCTAGATTGGTAGCCAAGGGGTATTCTCAGAAAGAAGGTATTGACTATTAAGAAGTGTTTGCTCCAGTTGTGAAGCATGTTTCTATCAGGTTTCTTCTATCGGTTACAGCAAATATGGATCTGGAATTAGAACAGCTTGATATCAAGACTACGTTTCTTCATGGCTTACTTGAAGAGGAGATCTATTTGGAGCAGCCTGAAGGTTTTGTGGTTAAAGGAAAAGAGGACCATGTTTGCTTGTTGGAAAAAAGCATTGTATGGACTTAAGCAACCTCCAAGGCAATGGAACAAGTGCTTTGATCAATTTGTGGTAAGTCATGGATTCAAAAGGAGTGAGTTCGATCATTGTGTTCACATAAAGGAGAGCAAAGGTAATTGTTTCATCTACCTACTCATGTATGTTGATGACATGCTAATTGCTTCAAAGGATGTGAAGGAGATACAGATTGTGAAAGATTTGTTGAGCAGTAGATTTGAGATGAAGGATCTAGGAGATGCAAGAAGGATTCTTGGGATGGATATAGCGAGCGATCGTGAAGGTGGAGTTCTCACCTTGTCTCAATCTGGTTACATAAAGAAGATTCTGCAGGTATTCAATATGGATGAAGCTAGATCAGTTTCTACACCTATCGGTTCGCACTTCAAGTTGTCTGCTGTGAAAGATGATGAGGCAGAGACAATTTTGGATGATATTCCATACTCAAATGCTATTGGGAGTATCATGTATGCGATGCTAGGGACTAAGTGTGATCTCGCGTATGTGGTTGGCTTGGTTAGTAGGTTCATGAGTAAGCCAAGCATGATACATTGGACTGCTGTGAAGTGGGTGCTAAGGTACTTGAACGGTGCCCATGATCGAAAGATTGTGTTCAGGAAAACAAAGGATTTTAAGGTTGAAGGTTTCTGTGATTCTGACTTTGCATCGGATCTGGACAGAAGTAGATCGATTTCAGGTTATGTTTTCACTGCTGGTGGGACGGCTATAAGCTGGAAATCGAGTCTTCAACATGTCGTCGCGCTATCTACAACTGAGGCAGAGTATATGGCGTTGGTAGAAGCTGTGAAAGAAGCTATTTGGCTAAAAGGTTTGACTGAGGAGTTCGGATTCAAACAAGACATGGTAGAGATATGGTGTGATTCTCAGAGTGTCTTGAGTTTAGCCAAGAACAACGTTCATCATGAGAGGACAAAGCATATTAACAGGAGGATGCATTTCATCAGGGATATTGTTGCTTATGGTGAAGTGAAGCTATCGAAGATCCCGACTGAGAGGAATCCGGCTGATATGTTGACAAAAGTACTTCATGTGGATAAGTTTGAGAAGGTTTTGAGTTTTCTCAACTTAGAAGGGCACTAAGGTGCTGGACTGTCTGGAGCGGCACATGAATGCAAAGATGAAGAAGTTATACTCGGAAATGATTGTCATCAAGGTGGAGTTTATTGGGCTTTGGTGATGAAAATCATGAATATTAACTAGGCCCGCGACTTGGGTTAGTCAATTAGGAATGTGTTTTTCCTATTGGGCTTTGGTTTAGGTTTAAACCGTCTTAACTTTGTAATTGCCCTAGTCTATATAAAGCTAGGCATGTGTGAGGGTTTTCAGAATCCTGGAAATTCTAGAGAGAAACTAGAGAAATCTTTCTTGTTCTTAGAGAGATTGTGAGGAACCCTAATTCTTTGTAATCCGTGGTGATAGGGATTACTGGAAAGCTCCAGGCCGAGACGTATGATCACACATCGTGATCTGAACTCGTTAATTCTCTGTGTCTTTTATTTATTGCTCAATTTCCGCGATTATCAAAACAGGGATCAAATCTCATCAATAATTATGCGGCTTTATTGAATAGCTTCGTTGATGTTGCTAACTGAACTTTTTTTTTGGTTGAGTTCTGTTTTTAGAGATTTCAAAGTAACTAAACCAAATGTTTGTCGTTTTTTTTTTTAAGTTTCAGTACATGTATAAATGGGAGTGAGGTCCTATTTTTTTATTTTCTTAAATGGTGATTAAGATTGTTGACAGAGTCTAGCCCTTCTTGTTCCATTGTTATTTTGTGTTGGTGTTGCGTACTTGTTTATTTTAGATTATAAATAATTTGTTACAGTACTAACGATTGGGTACTCGCATTTCGATTTGCTGTACATTGACGTTGTTCAGACATCTGTTCTGGTAGAACCTTAAGAGTGTCTCACTTATGATTTCAATGTCACGTTGCTGATTAGTACCGAATTAATAAACATATGTTTGCAAGTGCGTTCAGTGAAAATCATGGAGTTAATAAACAAATTTTAGAATTTCTCTCTTTCTGTCGCTAACCGACCTCTCTAAGAGCATAACACCTTTCTACTTTTATCCCGAACTTCCTACACAATTCACATAAGACTCCATATAGACTTGACTCTCTTATTTATACTACGTACTCTCAAAACTTGCATAGCCTCCAAGCTAATCAACTTGCATATATCCTCACACATGTGCTTCCTTCACGTGCCATCTCATCAACCGCAAGCTTACTCTTCTTTCCTCTTCATGTATAAACTCACATAAGCTTCTAATGACCTACGGAACGTATCACAATGATACTAAACTTTCTATCAGGAGCAAACTTTCGGATCTCCAGCAGTTCCCGCTCAACCACCTTTCTTCATCCCAAATACACCTCCAAAGCCACCAAATCCAATTTTTCTCCAACCTTCTTAACCGTTTTTGATGAAGCAAACTGTTCCTACGTCGAAACCGTTGAAGTGGTACATAGGACTGAGACATCTTCAATGGGTTGAGATCCGTCTACCCATGAATAAAACTCGTCTTCGGCTTGAAACATTCAACACGGTAGAGGGGATTGTGTATAAGCTGTGCATCTAAGATGACAATACGATGAAACATAAATCCTTACCACAAAGATGAAACAGAAATTTCAGATTAAGTATTCAAATCACATTTTCATAAAGCTGCATTGAACGAAAGAAAGTACCATTAAAAAGGAACAAAACACGACACATAAATGAACCTAGAGAAAGTTATTCACAGCTCTTGCACAATAGTGCACTAAATGTATGTTTACAAGTGTGCACTTCTTTGTTGTCTCGTTAATCATGTACTACTCTCGGGCGCATCACCCCTGTCTTTTCGACCGCTGCATCTACTTTTTTTTTGTTATAGTAGGGCTACAAACCTTAATAAGTGAGCATCGCTTTTTTTTGTTTGTCACTGCCATCACAACATACACACCAAATGGAAAAATTTCTTGCTTATACCAAATAATCTCAAACAGAAAACAAAGGATGGAGTCCTCCATTCTTCCCCAAGTTGACACATATTTTGACATATAACTTCCGAAAATACACTTAAACACTTCTCATCAGTGTTTAACCCAAATTAAGAAGCTCTAAAACAAAACAGCTCATATCGTAATTCCATAGAAGGAGAACAGTTCCACACAATTTTGAATAGGGAAAAAATAACAAATTCTCATTCCAACAAGACTTAGGACAAGTAATTCCACTTGATGTCCCCATTGACAGCTTGGTATTTAAAAAGCAAACATCGAATTTTACCTTATAGGGGCTGTTGTAGCACTTTTTACAGCCATGGAGATGAGAGAATCTGATGAGGTCATCAGACCAGTAGCTGAACCAAAACTCCATCAAATGTGCCACTCAAGCCGCTTAGAGTCCGACAAGAACACATGTGTCTTTCAAGGAGCATACCGAATCAACAACGAAGATTCAGAACATGTGACAACTTGGAAAATATTCTCAGCTCACCTAGAGCACGTCACGAAGTGGAATCAACCCAATCAAAGTTCCGACGACGGAGTTTTTCAGTTTTCAAATTGGGTGATTCTGAACATACCCGAATTGGACCTATGCACACTTATTGGAGGATTGCGACTAAACTAGAGGGAATTAAGCACTGAACCGAATTGTTCTAGACTCTCGACTCAACAGAGGTACACGGCGAATTGGATTTACATTAATACCGGTTCAGATGTGAAAGTTATTAAGTTTCTAAACCGGAGGATCCTCGGCTTGCCTTATTTGGAACCTTCCGGGATTTAGAGAATTCAATCATATGTTTGGCATCCAGGAGAGTATCTACTACAACTAGAGCCTCCCAAGAACACTTCAAGATGCATTTTCAGCCATTGGATTAGGAGGATTCAATCTTGGCCACAAATACACCAAGACTTTTCATATTTGGAGCCTAATGGAGCATTTATGGACCAACATCTCTTTCTCTTTGAGGTGTGCAACTTGAAGACCGTCCAAGACATTAAGAGGCTTCTTCAACATGGATATATCAAGAGAATTTCAAGATATAAGGAGACTCCAAGCAGACTTCCTTATTTGGCCAAGCATTCACTTCTAACGGCCACCAGACTTTCAAAATCAATCCCACCTAAACCGTAATGGAGATATTACCCGAGGTAATTTCTAGACTCACATCTTTACCGAGATACTAACTTGCTCTGCCTTGGTGCAGATAAAGAAGTTTTGAGGACAAAACCTTTCCAAGGGGAGGGTATGATAAGGACATCAGAACCGGGATAGACCATGGCGAGGAGAAGATGCACACGGATGAAAATATCATAGCCGATGTCAAAGAAGAGACGATTGTCGATGCTTCAATCGTCTATGTGAAAGTGCATGGAACTACTACCACATCAGAGAGGGACTGTATTGTGCGTACGGCAGGCTTAGATCTTGATCCTATTGGCGACACAAGGACCTTTCTTGTTGTTGGGACAGTTGCTCCTACGCTACTATCGCCCAACACCCATCAAATGAAAGAAGGTGCATCTCTTGAAGGATTCTGGTCAAACCAAGAGGATTTCAGCCATAACCTGAGTTGTTTTGAAATATTGACCCATCAAAGGAATGCCTCGAAGTAGAATCATCCCAATCAGAGTTCAGACGAAGGAGATATTCATTTTACAAATTGGGTGATCCCCAATTTACCCGATTCGGACATACACACCTTAATTGGATGTTTTCGACCAAACCAAGAGGAATTAAGCTACAAACCGACTTGGTCTGAAATCTTGATCCATCAGAGACAAACTGAGAATTGGATTCATCTCAAAAACGGTTCAGACTTGGAAGTTATCGATTTTACAAATCGATGGACCTGTTTCGAACTCAATCCAGCGACTAGGCCCAAGATCGTGCTACACAGCCTAACTCAGCAACGATCTCGACCCAAAAACAATGTGAGAATATTATTGGGTCTCTTATGGATCCAACAAATCCAAGATCCAAAAAAATTCCCATCGGATCCTCAAGTTATACCCAATTTTCCAAAACGGGTTGACTTGGTTCTGTTTAAGGGAAGTCCTAAATCCGATGGTTTCTGCACTTTGCAAACATATCTATGGCAACTAGGAGACTACCTACTTCATCTAGAGACTTTCAAGAATCTCTTAAGATACTCCAGCACCCAGAGGATCAGACGGATCCTCTCTTGCTCACACTTGCCTTATTTGGAGTATCTTGCCTTTAATCTCCAATGACTCTTTCTTCTTCAATGCTGCTGCGTTTTGGACGTGATCTACACCATCCAGAATGTTCCTAAGGCACGAAATTATCTCCCCAAGTTGACCAGATACAAGTGCTCCATCAAGTTTCCTTATTTTGGCCGATTTGCTCAGTATGACCCAACAGCTAGTTTTTGCATTTAGTTTGCGATTTTTCCTTCTTGCTTTGATTTTTAGACCTTAGAAAAACCCTTTTACGAGTCCTATATAAGACTCACTCATCTCTTTGTAAAACTCACCTTTCAATCAAATTAATACAAAGTATTTCGTTTTTCTTTCAAAGAGTGTTCTTTTGAAGAATTGTTCATTCTCTTGAATATTGTGTGCGATTCACCTTATTCATTAGAAACCTCAGATCTAGTTATTTTTGTGATTCAAATAACTTGTTCGATCAAGGATTGAGAGAGTCAATCACCATCGATTGAGAGAGTCAATCATTCACCTTTCGTTCGACCATCACTTGACTAAGTAAAGAGCGCCCTTCGGCCAGTTCCTTAGTTCCATCTTCCCACTTCCGCGTTCAAAACTTGTAAACTTTTATTATCTCGTGAACATAAAAGTGTGAGATTCAATCTTATATCATTTAAATGATGTAGGCACGGAATCCACCAATGCTTTGATCACACGGTTTCAAGGCCTACGGCTTGAATGGATCGAAGTTCGCCACACAAAGGTGTTGAATGCCTTTGCGATAAGAACACAAGTCAGGGTCTGAGTGAATCCACACAAAGACAGTGACTCAAGACGCTTCCTAGCCGAAGGAATCCACCTAAAGTCTAGAGAAACAAGAGACAAAGCGTTAAAAGCTTTAAAAGAGAATTACTGGGATTTTTTAGATTGATCAAAAGGTGCTTTACAATGAAGGAATGAAAGAGCTTATAAAGAGCTCAACAAGGGACAAGACCAAACGGTCATAAACACTAAAAAGGAAACAAAATACACGAAATAAAAAACCAAAGCAAAGGGATGATCTTGAAAGATATATGGCCGTTAGAAGTGAATGCTTGGCCAAATAAGGAAGTCTGCTTGGAGTCTCCTTATATTTTGAAATTCTCTTGATATATCCATGTTGAAGAAGCATCTTAATGTCTTGGATGGTCTTCAAGTTTCACACCTCAAAGAGAAAGAGCCATTGGTCCATAAATGCTCCATTAGGCTCCAAATATGAAAAGTCTTGGTGTATTTGTGGCCAAGATTGAATCCTCCTGATCCAATGGCTGGAAATGCATCTTGAAGTGTTCTTGGGAGGCTCTAGTTGTAGTAGATACTCTCCTGGACGCCAAACATATGATTGAATTCTCTCAATCCCGGAATAATATGATTCTCCCAAGGAATCAGACTCAAAGGTTGGTGAAGGGATAATCCTCGACTCAACTGAACCGCAAACGATTCAAATGAACAAGGCGGGGAATGACTTCAGGCCTAGAAACTCGTGGTGCAATGGGAAGAGATGCGAGAATCCACTCGATATTTCTCAACGCTTGACACACTTAAACACTCTCAAGGATTAAAATCGATAGAATGGTCCGCGCACAAAGGTGATGACAAACCTTTATGAATCGACCGGTTGATCACTTGGAATCACACCAAGATAATCTAAACTAGTTCACATAGGACTAGAAAAGAAGAGAATCACTCTCTCACAAAAATTGCACAAAGCAAAAGATTTAATAAATTCAAAGTTGGTTGTCTTTATTACAATGGTTTTACATAGATTATATAAGCAAAGAAACTAACTCTTGTTGAGTAAACACACTCATAAAATTAAGGAAAAGAAATAAAAAAAAAAAACAATCATAAAAGAAAACACACTTGCACAAAAGAGAACACACTAAACACAACTTGCACAACTTGCAAATGATTGGCGCATGAACAGTGCTCGTCGATGAACATTACACGTTTTTGAGTCTTTGCACTTCTTTGACCATAGAATTTGCCTCTTGAACCACTTGCTTGAATCTGATATTGATGGGCCACGAATTGTATCTCCTCTTTGGCTTAGTAGATGTTCCAGGATGCCAAACATAAGTTTGTAAGCTTCCAACCCCATTGGGCATAACATTCACCAAGTAGAGAACCAGATTGACCATTCTAGGTAAGTGGCCAATAACTTTGTGGTCTGATGTCCAATTCCTCTGATCTTAGACTTGTTGGAAATATAAGAGATCCAGTGACATTCTCCAAGTGGTCTCGCATCAAGGGCTTTCCGGAGTTGGGCTGTGCAACTCGATTTTTGGCCCATACGCGCAATAGAGCCTGGAAGAGATCCATCAGATTGTAAAATTCATATCTTTCAGCTCTGAAGCGGCGTTGATGTGAATCTAATTTTATGGCTTATATGATGAATCTAGTTTCCAAAATAATCGGTTTGTAGCCTAACTCCTCCGGGTTTGGTCGGAATAATTCTTTGAATTCGCGTAGGTCAAAAGCTTCATTTGCTTCGTTTATAATTTATCCTTGACCAACAGACTCTTGATGTTGGTCTACGGTTTATGGCTTTAGGGGCCACTACTTTGAACTCTTCTTGGGGTTGGTGTGTTGCCAGCACAACAAGTTGGGCTTGATCATCTTTCTTGCCCCGGTTAATAAGCCCACGATATGCTCCATCGAGTTCCTTTTTCCATGCCATTGTGATTGGTCTAGCCGGTCTAAATATTGTTTCCACATGTTCTTCCTTGACCGTGACCAGTATCACATCACGAAAGATTCCAAATAAGGCAAGCCGAGGATCCTCCGGTTTAGAAACTTAATACCTTTCACATCTGAACCGGTATTGATGTGAATCCAATTCGCCATGTGCCTGTGTTGAGTCAAGAGTCTAGAACAATTCGGCTCAGTGCTTAATTCCCTCTGGTTTAGTCGCAATCCTCCAATAAGTGCGCATAGGTCCAAATCGGGTATGTTCAGAATCACCCGATTTGAAAACTGAATAACTCCTTCGTCGGAACTTCGATTGGGTTAATCCACTTCGTGACGTGCTCTAGGTGAGCTGAGAATATTTTCCAAGTTGTCTCATGCTCTGAATCTTCGTTGTTGATTCGGTATGCTCCTTGAAAGGCACATGTGTCCTTGTCGGACTCTAAGCGGCTTGAGTGGCACATATGATGGAGCTCTGGTTCAACTACTAGTCTGATGACCTCATCATACCCTCCCTCTTCAAGAAGTTTTGTCCTCAAAACTTGATCACCTGCACATCGATAGAGCAATTAAGTTAGAATTTTGAATCGTTTGAGGGTTTATAGAGTTACCTCGGGTCATGGCGCTCGTGTCGTTCGTATGTGGTCGACATTGTGAATCTGGTGGCTCTTCTTTGATCAGCAAAGAAGCAATTACTCCTTGCCAAGGCTTAGGATTGTGTGGTTTGATCAGCACGTCACTTGGATCTCCATGATTCTCCTTTTGATCCGAGATTAGTTATTTACTTTGTTGTGGTGATTCTTCTCGGGTCTTGAGCTCTTCTTGGGTCCCTAAAATTTGCTCAGCACTTTTGACAAGAGACAAGTGCATTAAACAGTGATTGGAACAAATTTCTTCATAAAGAATTAAATCTGGGTCAGATGTTACTTGATTCTCTTCTTTCTCGGGTGTTTCTTGTTGATTAAGCGAATGAGTTGTGTTTATCTCTTGATCCTTCTTCAATGCTTCTGGGCTGAGCTTCTCCTGTTCTGAGCTGATGATTGTAACCTCCTCACATGGATCAGAAACCTCTGGCTGGATCTCCACTTGTTTATTTACTCGTTTGTACAAGCTTTCGGCTACAATCTTCTCCTCCGAGTGATATGTTGATCTTTTCTTTCTTGCTTGGGCAGTATTTTGCTATGTGACCTTTATTATTGCACCTGTAACAA
The DNA here is from genome assembly GCA_002933915.1 of Eutrema heterophyllum. NCBI lineage: Eukaryota > Viridiplantae > Streptophyta > Magnoliopsida > Brassicales > Brassicaceae > Eutrema > Eutrema heterophyllum. The sequence goes on from PKMM01034734.1 coordinate 250,425, forward strand.
GTTAGTTCTTGTGTTTGTTGAGAATCAGAGAGCTTACCTTGCTGGGGTATCATTTGTTGCACAAGTTTTGAAGTTAAGCCTTCTCGGCTTGCTTGTGGGGCACATTTGATAACTTTGTGGATGACAAAACTTCTCGGGTATAGTTTCCTGATTTTTGGAACTAGGTCTTTTGGTGCATACTTATCTCTCAATAGACTTTTAAGATCTCCCCAATTGGTGATGGTTGGTTCCTTGTAAAACCAGCGGTCATCTTCTTCTTGTAACCACCATTGATATGCTTCACCGGTGAGTTGTCTAATGGCACAAGATAATCTATCCTCCTTCTGGATGTTGTTGTAGTAGAACCATTCATCTATGTTTCTCTCCCACTCTAGATAGTTTCTTCTTCCTGAAAATGCATAGAGTTGAATGTCATCATCAGTTTCGTAATCGGAATCAAAATATACCATAGGTTCGGGTGTGTGGGAAGTGGGATGTGGGGTGCTCCATGTATGATCCGGTGGCTCTGGTTCATTCTCTTCCATGTCTGGTTCTTCTTCAAAATCCCTATTAGAATCGTCATTGCCAGTCCATGACTCTTCTCCGCAATAGTCATCTTCATCTTCATAGTTGTAGCTTTATTCTTCCCATTCTTCTCCGGATTGGTATTCAAATGAGTCTTGGCTAAGTTGACTTGTGTTGTCATCATATTCCATTGCTTCTTTATTTTCCTCGGAAGGTTCCAAATAAGGCAAGTCGAGGATCCTTCGGTTTAGAAACTTAATAACTTTCACATCTGAACCGGTATTGATGGGAATCTAATTCTCTGTGTGTCTCTGTTGAGTCAAGAGTCTAGAACAATTCGGTTCAGTGCTTAATTCCCTCTGGTTTAGTTGCAATCCTCCAATAAGTGCGCATAGGTCCAAATCGGGTATGTTCAGAATCACCCGATTTGAAAACTGAATAACTCATTCGTCGGAACTTCGATTGGGTTGATTCCACTTCGTGACGTGCTCTAGGCGAGCTGAGAATATTTTCCAAGTTGTCTCATGCTCTGAATCTTCGTTGTTGATTTGGTATGCTCCTTGAAAGGCACATGTGTCCTTGTCGGACTCTAAGCGGTTTGAGTGGCACATTTGATGGAGCTCTGGTTTAGCTACTGGTCTGATGACCTCATCAGAATCCCTTTGCCATTGTTGTGGCTTATACTCTACAAGTAATCAATCTCTAATGAGACACCCTATCCCCATAAAACATCTCACCGAATAGTTTGACTTGCACTCCAACCCAAAACTCCCTTAAACCCTACTTGGAAAATGAAGAAGAGGTGAGCAACAAAGTTACTCAGCGGGGGTAGGCACTAGTGCCCACGAGATTCACAATACAATATGTAATCTATTAATAAACATAAAACGCTCAGTCTATGAACGTTCTTGTAATGCTAAATTATCATATACAACTAATAACATTCATGTTAGACCTCAAACAGACCTATCATGACTCTTTCACATTCCCACATGTCGCAACCCAATTGTACATGAATACATCTTCATATGATTCATCCAACATCACACATCCATCTATCTATTAAAAATCTTACGCGTATTAATAACTAAATAAAGTATTGGAGGAATTCTCAGAACATATCCCTACCTTAATCTAATAGAACCTGGAAATAACAATTGAAGTAGCGGTCAAAGTGGTTGCGGTTGGGTAAACGCCTCCTCGGGAAAGTAGGATTGAAAAAGGAGTTTCCATTAATAGACTTTCCATCAATGGACTTGCCATAAATAGACTTTCTAAAAATGGAAATTCTCGGAAAATTAAACTTTCCTAAAATGGAACTAGGGTTGTGAATGTCAGAAACGTGGCCGGAAAGAAACAGCCGCAACTTTCCGATCTTACATCGAAACGGTGATCGGAAGGTAGATATGGAAATATGAGCCAGAGAGCTTCACAGCGGTATGTAGATCGCCTCTTGGAGCTTTCTGGATCGCCAACAAAACGCTTCACAAGTTGGCTGTTTGCGGATCCGATCTGCGCGGATCAAGTTTCATGTCGATCCGATCTGATTTGCATGTCTGTTTCTCTCCTACGCCTGAACGGGTCAGATCTGCCTTCTAGGAGGCTGTGGTGGATTCTCCTTCAAGGTGGCTCGACGGTGGTGGCTCTAACGAGATTTCGGCAGGGCTTCGCCCCAAGAACTCTCTATGATCTTCTCCAAGTCGTGGCTTTTCTATTTATAGAGCAAGGAGTGAGGCTTCCTAGGTTTATGATTTTTTCGGTGAAAGGTCAGATTTGCCCTTAATGATACTATTGGGCTTCTAACCCTTGATTTCTCTTCTCCTCACTAATGGGCCACGAAAATGACCTTAAATAAACTCTAGATTACTCTTTAAAATGGGCTACACTACTTCCTTTCACTTATGGACTTTCCTCAATCCGAAACAGGCCCGACTCCTCGTCTAATGCTCCTTTCGGCCCAACACTTCTTCATTATTTGGCTCAACTCTTATGTAGACCAACTTGAGATGAAATAGACTACGCCCCAAAAGGTTTGAACGGGGAAACTAATAGCCTGAAACATTGCTTCCTTTGTAAGTTAGGGTTTTCTTCTTCGGAAAGTTAGGGTTAGGGTTTCTTTGGCCGTAAGGTTTAGGGTTAAGACTTTGGGGTTTTAATCGGAAAAATAGGCCCTAAACATAATTCTTGGGATGTCACATCTAATCTATCCAGACTCTCGTCTCCAACGAGCTTCCCTTGTTCATGTACTCTAAACGTGTCAAGCAGCTGGAGAGAGTTCACCTTTTTATATATTAGATTAGATCGTGACATATGTCATTATTAATTTAGATCGTGACATATGTCAATTTAATAATATAAATTTTTATATTATTAATTATTTATTTCAAAAAGGGAGAAATGAATTTTGTTTTTTTAAATAGAAACTACTAAAATAGGAAAAATTAAAATAAAAGAAAAAATAGAAAAAAATGTAAACTATAAAATTTATAATTTATAATATGTTTTTTCTTTGGAATGATTGTTTATCAAGTTTGTAGAAAATATAGATCAATTTCAAATTATTAAACATAATTTGTGGATAAGTTAATGGGATCTTGATTTAGAATCTAATTATACGGATCATAATGGGGTTATCAATTTTAAAATATAAATATTTTAACAATTTCTCGCGTATCAGGCGGAGCCTAATCTAGTTCATATATATTCAAAGAAAAAATCTATTCGAGATCTTGCAATATTTTTACTTGAGTATATATCAAACCTAAACTTAAAAAATATTTTACTATTTTTATAAAGAGTTAGACACGAGAAAAGTGATTTTTCAATAGTTCGCGGATCGACCACAAAACGCACAGTTAAGCGGTGCAGATTATAGTTGATACTTTCAAGATTATAGTTTTTTTGCGGGTTAGTCCAAAAAATATTTTAGTCCACTGCAAAACAGGTTAAGTAGACAGGTTAGTCCGCTTTGACAGCTTTATCTATAATTATTAGTTAGACATATTATAAAATTCATTAGCTAAAAGTAATCATCTGATTTCAAAAAAAAAAATTTCATAACCAAATTCCTATTCTAGAGATATACATATCTAGGTCATAATCCGTGTTAGTATATCCGTATGTGTATAAATATGTATATATTAACATCACACTATTTTCATATCTCAAATTTACTTATATATCCGCACAACGAAACTAACTCAAATTGCTATCTATTAGTACAAATTTGGTTGTGTGACGTTAATATATACGTACTTATATACATGCCAACCAAATTTAACTTAAGCCAAAAATTTAAAATTCATTTTCAAACCAACTTTTAAGGAAAATTTATTTATTTCGAACGCCCTACTACCTAGTCTTATTGATTTCGAACGCTGGACTACCTCTTTGTAATGGGTCTTTATGTCTTTATATTTGGTGGTTTTGTCGGCTTTGGCCAGGTTTTTTCGTTCTCTCTGTTTCTCAAGTTCTTAATGAAATTAGACGTTAAAAACAAAATCTTATTATATAAAGCTGAATGCATTCAACGTGAACATGATACATAGGATCTAACTCACTAGATCGTAATATATGTTAATGTTAATTTAGATCATGATATGTGTTAATGTAATAATATAAATATGCCTATTTTCAGTTAGTTTTTTAAAGAAGACAATAACAAAAAAATGATTTGTTTTTCTTGAAATAAAACTATAAAATCGAAAAAATAAGTAAAGTAAAAGAAAAAGTAAAAACTATAAAATAAAATAAAAAGGTAAACTATAAAATCTATATAAGATTCATAATATATGAAATTAAAAAAATAATAGTTTATTATTGTGTGTTAGAAAGTTTATGTTTTAATCTAACAACTCATATTTAAAGTTTACACGTCTCAGTTTTCGTCACTGGATTCTTTATAAAAGTATTATCAAACACGTTAGAACAATTCATATTCAAAATATAATATTTCTTTAAAAAAAAAAGATTGATGTTTATTTATCAATTAGATTAATTTTTTAGTTATATAAGATTTGAAATATGTTTCTGGAATCCTCTCATTCTTTTAAAAGGATTGTTTCTCCGATTTATGGGTAATCTAAATCAATTTCGGAATTTCTTAATTGCAATTTACAAAACGTAATTTCTAAATAATTAAACGCTAGTTTTATAAACTAGAATCTAATTATACGCATTATAATTAGGCAAGTTATCAATTCGACGTCTAAATATTTTATTTTTATTCGCATCTCACGCCGATCCTATTCTAGTAAAAACATAATGATCTATTATTTTCGGTAAACGAAAAACAAGACAAGCAAAGAAAATTACATTGGGCATGTCCTAAAATAGCCATAGCGTTGTTAAGCTTTTAGAAACTCAAATCAAATGGCGGGCTAAACTTCCATTGATCCTTTCGAAAGAGTCTCTCTCTCTCTCTTTGGTGATGGAATAGTGTGAAGAATATCCATATCGGAAGTGAGATGGGAACTTGAGTGACATGGACATGGCGTTTTGACCCATGAAACTTAACAAAGACATCGCTCCAGGCGAAGACTATAGATGAGCAGTGTCTTAAAACACGTGTCAGAAAGATATAGATGAGCAATGTCTTAAAATCAGTTCCTTCATGGCTTCTCCGTTCCGGAGATCGATGGACTCTTTATTGGAGCGACCTCAAGCCACTGCACAAAGCCAAGATGAGGTAAAAATTGGCATACTACCATTCTGTTTCGTATTAAAATCATAAATTTCTACACATTTTTGGAGTTAAGGTTCTGCCTCTGTTCAAATTTGTGTTAGATTTTAGAAAAATCCACAGAGAATACGCCAGATCGCCTTCAGATTCGCCTCCATGCCACTTAAAAGAACATTTCATATCTGCACATATATAAATAGTTTGGAAACAACAATATACAGCTCTCTCAAGTATTGTGTTTTGATACAAGAAATCTAACATCAACACATTTGACATCGTGCCCTTAAAAGGATTAGAATCAAGAAGAGTAATGAGAAAGGAAAAAAATTAACAAAAAAAAAAATAAGAATGCCCAATTGCTGCGATGTCTACAATGATGCAGTGTTGGGTAATACCGAGGGAATACATACTCTATCGACAACTATACGGCTCCATTTTTGCATTTTAATGAATGCACCATGCTTCATCTTTTTTGGCGACACACGAAACAACACTATCTCAAAACATAATCCCAGGTTTTCTCAAAAGAGTTCTTCTGAGTTCAACTTGTTCCATGCTTCCTGTTTATTGTCATGAGAAAAAGAGATTAAGCCAGCAAATGTGGATTTGTACAAATTGTGCGGTTCTAGTCATCCATGAGAGATGCAATCTAATTGAACAATAAGTTAACCTAAAGGTCTTTTTATCAGTGGCATCTAAAGTAGCAGTGATGGCGAAAAATTGGTGAATCAGTTACCTTGAGCAAGTCGAAAACTTTCTCGGCAATGTATTTCTGCTGGAGATTGGCACCTTTTTGCTGAACTTTGTCAGGATGTATACAGAGAGTGGCCTTCCTGTAAACTTTCTTGACAGATGCAGCGGTAATTAAATCGGTCAGTGAAACAGGCTGCCAACCGCATTCGGGCCAAAGAACCTGCTCGTTTGCATAGAAACATCAGAAGAGATTGTAAGATTCAGAACGTTCAAAGTTACAAATGAACATCAAAACAAAGAATAAAGAAAAACGGAAAATGCAACATACATATTGTAACGTCGAAAGCAGAGCACGCAAGTTTCCCTCCTTCCCTGCACCCCAACGTTTTATCTCAACATCCAGGGTCTCACCGATCCTCTGAAATCCAGGATTAAGTATGGTGATTAAACAAACAAAACAAGACGGATCCTCTGCAATCCAGGATTAAGTGATTCGGACTTTGAGAGAAAGAAAAAACAAGATGGATGGTAATAGTTGAGACAGTTCCCTAAGGTGGCACATATTTTTGATGCTAATGACTGCAACATGATTTGAGATTGGACACAACGGAGGAGGGAAAGGGAAGAAGCCACATGTAAGGAAATCAAACAGAATCACGCAGTAATGAAACTTACATTTCTCTCAGCTTGATCTCTTTGTACTTGAAGATCACGCTCATTTTTCTCAGCAAGTGCTTTTGCCTGATTGAGAAAGGAATTCATATTACTAAATGTAATGGTGAATCTTGTGTCATTGTCAGATACAAAACCCATTAAAGAAAAAGATTTAACAACTATATTAATACATACAGCCCGCTCCTGTGTCCTCTGGTGGCGTTCCAGCCTGGCACGCCGTCTCTCTTCAGTTTCTCCTTCAACATCTTGAAACCCACCAGATTGTGTTGCTGAAGCTTTACAACACAAGACAATTCAGTAGGTGACCAAGTAAAAGACATGAAAATAAAGTGCATAGCGACAGACTGTGACGGATAAACCTCAGAAATTGCAGTACCTCCAAATATTGAACTGAGATCATCAGCAATGTTTATCGCTGAAGAGGCCTTCCTCAAGTTCTCAGATTCAAAAGATCCTCCCTTGTTCCATGAATCTTGGAAAGGATCCTGAAACACAACTAGAGTTATCGGAGGGGAAGAATCTTCTGTAAAGGACTTAAAGCAGAACAGAAGTAGATATCCAATCTCACCGGAGGGTTGGTTCTTTGTCGTGGAGCACTTCTGGGTCTTGAAACCGAGTTAAAGAAGGAGTCAAGATCATTGTTATTCTCCTGCTGCTTAGCTTTAGCTTGGGCAGCGGCCCTTCCACGTGCTTCTGCAGCTGCCCTTTCCACAGCAGCTCGTTCTGCCCTAACCCTTGCTTCCTTCTCCTGCGCTTCAGCATTCGCCCTTTCTCTAGCTTCTGCTGCAGCTTTCTCAGCCTTTTCTCTTGCCCCTGTAGCTGCCCTTTCACGTGCTTCAGCATGAGCTCTTTGAACCGCTGCTCTTTCTGCGCGTTCTCGGGCATCGGTAGCCTTCCCCACAGCAGCTCTTTGAACTTTCGCATGGGCTTCAGTGGCAGCTCTTTCGCGTGCTTCCCTTGTAGCCCTCTCTACCGCCTGTCTAGCCAACAGTCTTTCCCTTTCTTTCTCAATTCTTTTTTGCTCTCTTTCTCCCTCCTCTCTCTCCCTCTCTCTCTCCCTTTCCTGGGCTTTTTCCATCTCTGCCTCCCTCTCTACCCTTTCAAGATCCAATCTTGCTTGCTTTTCTCTAAGTTCCCTTTCCCGAGAATCATAATTCTCCATCTGATCGCCTTCTCTACTTCTACTTGCCTTCAGAAATTCTTTCTCTCTCCTTTCCTTAGCATGCCTAAACTTCGCTTCTGCTTTATCCATGGCATCCTTCATGGCAGCAGCTGATGCAACAGCAGCAGAGAAAACATCTGGATCTTCACCAGAGGGAGGCTTGGGATGTCCATTTGCAGCAGTCTGATTTCTGCCCATAGAAAAATCGTCGAGTTCATCCATTTGAGATGCTGTCCGGCTATTTGCAGAAACTCTAGCTGAGCTAGGAACGTGTGAGTGGTTAGTCGAACTCGATAGAGAAGGCTCGTTAACTTTCTTTTTTATAGGACGTGTAGGTCTTGGTGGTGGAGGTCTCGAAGGCGGCGGAGCACTCGTAGGTTGCGTAAATAGGGGGATCTCAGATACAGTAAACCACACATCATCAGATGATTCAAAACTTCCATCTGAATTGACTGATTTGTTTTCATGCACTGGAGAAGCAGTCTGAGGAAGAGTTCTGGATGAAGTATTCTGTGGCTCCAAAACTTCATCAAATGAAACTTTCTTAGCATGGTAACTCCCAAAACTTTCTACTGGTGACTGAGAGCCACTGACGTTTCCTGGTCTCAGATGACTTTTGCCTCTACTATTCATATCTGGCCCTGATTTTCCAAGACTATCGAGAGAGTCAATATCAGCAAATTCTCCTCCACGGACAAATGAATGATCAGTTTTTCTGCTGTTGAATGTACCAATTTCCTCCAATGGATGAGTGAACCCTCCTGTGGAAGGTTCTCTAGGGGTTGATGCAGACTCATCCAAGACTACAAATGGGTCTTCCACAAGATTGGAAGATGTCTTGGCTGTCCGATACGGAGGTTTCTGAGATTGACTCGTCTCTGAAGTTGGCCTGGGCATAAAGATTACGGCAACTTTCAATTGATAAACAAGTTAAGCCTATACCAAAAATCAAAATAAAATTTTGCATATGAATGACAAGCAAAAAGATCAAGCTTTTGGAGACTTTCGAAGACTTCTGTAAGTTCAAGGAATTACACAGCGAAACTTGTATGCATTATATTAACCTGCAAATAGCACTTCATAAGTTCATGCTACAATTCATTAGCAAAAAGTTCAACCTTTTGAAGACTTTCTAAGATATCTACAAGTTCCCCATAAGCACTATAAAGTTCATGCTACATTTCATTAGCTCCAAGCTCTATACCCTTAAGAGTCATTTCACGCAAGTAATATAGGAGAAACCATATTTGAAGAGAGCAACAAGAAGGCTGGAAAATTACCGTTTAGTTGGAGGGGAGCTAGAACGACCAAACCCAGGAATCAAGTCATCAAAAACGGAGCTACCCTTCTCCTCTCGCTCACTCTCTGTCTTCTTTGGCTCCGTTTCTCTTTTCCCCAAATTCCCAATCAGATCATCGAAAGGGGAACTGTTCTGTTTCCCGTGCTTCGTAGGTGACGAGATCGAAGAGAAAACGTCATCAAACCTAGCTGATTGAGAATTCGATGGGATTTTGAGCTCAGGGATAGCCTCAAACACATCCTCATCGTACACAGGCTTGTCATAAACCGGCATGGACGCCGATTTGGGTGTTGTACGCTCCTTGAACATAGCATCGTAGTCAAAGGCCGGAGCAGAGGGCTTAGGCTGAGAACGAGAATCGGAGGATCCGCTAAATACATCGTTGAAGAGAAGATCATCACCATCGCGACTCAGATCGTCAAATACCGGTGACGAATCGGACTTCTTCTTCGATGAGGCGTTCGCGAAGCTATAGGAAGACGCGAAACTGCTGAAATCAGCGGTGGAAGAGCTTGTTTGAGGCGCCATCGGAGCAGATTTTCCCTGAGGCTTCAATCCAAAGTCTCTCGCAAAGAGGCCTGTGAAATCATCCATGGATGATTACTTCGATTTCTACCTCCGGCTTCGTCTCCGTCACCCAAATCGGAGATCTTTTTGATTTTTCCCAATCCTCAGATCTGAGTATCCATCCACGAATTGGAGCAAAGTATCTGATTTTAGTTTTGAAAAAATAGCTCTTTGTAATGTGTATTCTTCGTTTTCCCTTCTTCTCTCCGACTCGTACACGGTCCGAGTCTCCATAATTTCTTCTTTCTTTTTTGTTTTGATAAATGGGTCCTACATTTTGATACATTTACACATTTGGCCCCCACAATCCAGGAACTCAATGGCAGTCCCCTAGATTTTGGATTTGAAAAAGTAAAAGAAAAGCAAGGAGATGATGGTTATTTGGTTCGATTGGGGGTTTTCAGGTTTTTCGTGTTCTATAAAATAGATTATATTCGGAGTAAAATTATAGTTTGGTTCGGTTTTTAGGTTTTTGATTTTTTTTGGGTTCAAGAAAATAAATCCCATTCGGAATCAAACACATCCTCCGAGTTCGGTTTTTGAAAAAAAATTATAATTAAAAACAAATTAACTAATTTAGATTAAGATTTTAGATTTTAGATTTTAATATATTTTTAATATATTTTCTATATATTTAATAAAAAAATTAGTTATTTTAATGAATTTCGGTTAGTTAGGTTCGATTTTATAGGGCTCTGTTTGATCCAAGATCAGATAATATATAGACATTTCTATTCCATTTTGGTTTTTTTAAAATTCAGTTTGGGTTCAGGTTAGAGAATTTTGGTTCGGATTCAGAAATTTTGACTAGCCCGGTGTGAGTTTCACCCACCTAACTCGACCCATCAATAATCAAGAAGCCCATATAGGCCCAGGAAGAAAGACATCGTTCAGCCCAGGAAGGAACAACTAAATGGTGAACCCGTAATGATCAAGCCCACTAAGGGAGCAAACCTTATCAGAAACGGTGCGTCCGACTTTGCTTTCAATACCAAACATGAAAAAATAATTCAAAAAATATATTAAGTAATTATAAATATTTGATAATGAATGTAATTAAAAAAAAAAACATTTACCATTCTGCTCCGTTGGTACGCTCCGGGTCTAATCTCTTAAGCCTATGTCGGCCCGACTGTGCAAACAAATCCTCCACCGTCATATGTACATATAGGGCCGGCGTATGTCCTACACCTTGCGGAACCTGAGGTGGTAGTGGCGGCGGTGGAGCACTATGTGTTTGCATCGGCGGGACGACATCCGTCTCCGTAGCTGAAGAAGACGCGGGATGTCCAGCCGATGTCCCACCAACATCACTCAAAAACGGAGCGTAGTGGTTACGACGAGATTTCCTCATCTGCATAAAACAAACAAAAAATTACTATCTATAAATTATATTAAACTCCTATTTTCTATTTTTCTTCTGTTTCTATCTATCAATTTGATTTCGTTTCTATCTACCTATTTCGTTCCATTTCCTATCTATACTAATCTAATTTAAATACAAATTAAAATTAAAAGAATAAATTTTTTACCTTTTTTGCGAGGTATTAGCGACAGAGACAGAGAGGTTTGAGATAAGAGATTTGAGAGAGAATGAAGAATGAAGAATGAAGATCTGAGCATGTGTTTATATAGATTTTGTGGTCCTCGTATAATTTACGACGATTTTACGACGAATCGTCACAAAATCGTCGTATAATTGGAATTCGAGTTTTTTCATTTTCCCACACGAGGTAAATCAAATTCATAGTTTACGACGAAAATTGTCGTAAATGTTGAATTTGAGTTTTTTTGTTTTCCCACACGCGGAACAATTAAATTTTCAAGTTTACGACGATTTTACGAGGATTCGTCGTAAAATCGTCGTAAACTATGAGATTAAAAACTATGAAATTAAAAAAAAAATTTCCTTTTATGTGATCATATTCTTCTTTTTTGTTTTAAATCGTAATCCACCATTTGCCTCAGTAATATTAGATATTGCAAATAGCTCCATCGTTACTCTTATAATTTAGGCGATTGAAGAGGACTACATCGATCTCCGATTTTAACGGAGACTGATGTAGCCCTCCCCAATTGCCTAAGCATAGAATGGTTTGTGTAAGTAGTGTGAGAAAACAAATGAGGAGGGAAGAGTATTTATAGGTGAATATAGGCACCTTACGACGAATTCACGAGGAATCCTCGTAAAATCGTTGTATATTACGACGATTTTACGACGATTCCTTGTGAAAATAAGGTTTAGGGTATAGGGCATAGGTAGGCGATTATTACATCGATTACAACACATCAATTACAACACATCTGAAATCCATCTAAACGTTTACCCTAAACCCTAAATCATCAAATCATCTATATGTTCATCGAGATTGAAGAAAGACTAAAACAAAGAGTTTGCGTACATGGTGGTTTTGGGAACCAAGAAGAAGAAGTTAGAAGACGTGTGCACTTGCCAAAGAGAACAGTGATGGATCGAATCTCCATTTCCGATCAATTCAACAAACTCAAGATGGATTTTAATGAGAGTTGCAAAATACAATGAGATGTTAAGGTTTAGGGTATATGGCATAGGGTTTAGGGTTTAGACGGATTTCAGATGAACCGTCGTAAAATCGTCGTAACAGAGGAATCGTCGTAAAATCATCATAAATTTATGACGATTTTACAACGAATCCTCTTAAACCCATTTAAACCTTTACCTTATGCACTATATTCTAAACATTATTGTCACAAGGGTTACGACGATTTTACGACAATTCCTCTGTTACGACGATTTTACGACAATTCCTCTGTTACGACGATTTTACGACGGTTCCTCTGAAATTCATTTAAATCCTAAACCATATACCCTAAATCATTAATTACTGACTTAGGGTTTAGGGTAATTACTAAATTCGTATCGAAAACAAGAACCACATACAAAAGACAAAGCCTAATTTGATTTAATTTCAATCGGTTATATCCATACATTCTAAATCATGAAACTCTTCCCCAAACATAATATATACAAAAATAAAATCACTCGGATTCATTTCCGGACGACAACACATCCGATTCTTCATCATCTGGTTCATCACTTTCTTCGAACTCATCTTCCTCATCTTCTTCCTCTGTACCGTCTGGGAGATATTCAACTTGCCTGTTTTGAGGATCTATCAAAAGGATGTCATCAGTGCTCTCATTTGGTTCTGGCATATCATAGCAATGATCTTGCTGCATTGGGAGATCTTCAAACACCACAATTTGACCCCTCAGAGAAACTTTTATAACTGATAACCATGAGATACGCGTGGTGCAAACTCGCGGATATGGAACAAAGCTGACTTGTTCTACTTGTGATGCTAGGATAAATGGCTCAAACTTATTGTAACGTCGCGATTAGTTGACGTCTATTGTCCCAAATTTGTTTTTACGGACCCCTCGATCAACTGTTGGATTGAACTAGCCGCATTTGAAGAGAACACATTTCAAACATAAGTAGCTGTGGTACTTAACTTCAATTATGTCTTGCAACACTCCATAAAAATCTATTTCGCTCCGCACACATACACTGTAGTTGGCAGTAGCTCTTTGATTGCCGTATTTGAATGTATAAATATATAATCGCGTGTGCAATATATGGGTGCAGTCGTTATCGTCAGTATGGGGCCTTTGATTAACTCATGGAACCAGAGTGGATATGATGTATCCCCATACTCGACCTAAATAGTTAATTAACAAAATCAATATATGTATTAGATTGTACAAGTAATTAATTAGTTATGGCGTTTGATTAGTTAAAAATTAATTTCTACATACTTGCGTCTTCAACCACGGGGCAAAGTGTTGATATTTCCGGTTGTTGATTTCGTTGTCTGAAATTCCTTCGATGACTTCTCGTACCTGTCTAACAAATTCACTGCATACAAAAGTATAGACAAGTAAGATACATCGTAATTGTTATAAAGCATAAATTCGTGTTTTGAGTTCAAGAACGGATCTAATTAAAACCCTATCTAATCGATATCTTTCATGTTATGTATCTTTGTGAATTATCCATTGCCTAACGTTTTCTCTTATTGTGTAATTTTTCTTATTTACTTATTTGCTATCATCGATCTTACCTTTATTTTGTTTTCTTAGCTTAATTCAAAATCATAAAAATTCTAGTGTAACATCTTCCAGTCCCTAGTGGATTCGACCCCTAAGTACTACATCGTTGTTGTGCACTTGCAACTACGTTATTTTTAGGGTGAAACTTACCCACATCAAGTTTTCAGGCGCCGTTGTCGGAGACTGATTGGTTACCTACGAGTTTTAGATTAGAATTTTGTCTAAGATTTTTCTTTTTTTTATTTTCTAATTTTTCGAATTTTTTGAATTTTTCTTTTATTTTTGTGTTTTTAGGAACTTTTTGAGATGGATTACTACTCGAGGAATTATGGTTTCTTTGAAGGTCATCGATTTCCTCACCCTCATGAAGCTCAAAGGCGTTCACCTCTGTACCGTGAGCCTGCTGGTGACTACATCCCGATGCCAAGTTTCTACACCAACCGACCAAACCAAGCTTACTCGCACCAAAATCAGAACACTACAAGAAAACAACGTTTTGGCGACTACAGAAGTAGTCGCTATTTAGTCGCTAAAACCAAGATTACGACTAAATAGCGACTAAACCATGTAGTCGTTAATCTTTAGTCGCTAAAGGATGTAGTCGTAAAAATAGTCACCAAATGGCGACTATTTTATGACTACACTAAATGAACTAATAGTCGTAAAGCAGTCGTAAGATTTAGCTACTATTTAACGACTATTATATGACTCATAAACCGACTATTTGGCGACTACTTGTAAAAAATAATTAAAAAAAAATATAAAAAAATAATTTTTATTTATTAAAATAATTAATTACAAAAAATGAAAAAGAAATGAAAAAATATGAAAAAAAAAAATCTCGCCGGCGCAGCTTCGATCTTTTTCTCCCTCGCCGGATCTGCTCCTCCAGCGCCGCAGAACACGGATCTGCTCCTCCTGCCAGACTCGCGGGCGCCTCCGTCTGGCTCCCAAGCGCCACCATACTCACGATTTGATGAACCGCAAGCAGATCTGCAAAAAAAAAACTTTTCTAAAAGTTTTTGTCGGAGGCGAAAAGAGGAAGAGGGAGGAAGAACGAAGGCTTACCATTTTGCGTTGGCAACAAAGGAGAATTCTGGCGGCGAGAAGATGCAACCGGTGGCGGTAAGCAGATCTGGAAAAAAAAAAGTTATGAGAAAGGCGGCGAAAAGAGGAAGATGGAGGAAGAGTTGTGTAAACCCCTGCAGCTAATGCTGTGGCTCCTCAAAATGAGCAATAAAATAAGTAGTTAGGAGATGCATACCGAGTTGTGTAAACCCCTGCAGCTAATGCTGTGGCTCCTCCAACAGTCATAATCAGCTTATTTCGGTCAGTTAATGTGCAAATAGATGCAATGAAATCAGAGAAACATCATATCAAATTAAACTCCGACAAATCGAAAATCAGTTCAAATTTGCAGTATAGAAAAACGCAAGGAGGAGCAAGTTACTCACGATGTCCTTGTTTGCTTGAACGGCTTCATACTGCGATTTCTCAACCGCTAATTCAGCCAACCGAGTTTTCTCTTGCTTTCTCATTAGATCAAACACCCGGTGAACACAAGACGTGTAAGCCAACACTGCAAAAGAACGACTCATGTCGAGCAAAGATTTTTTTTATGTTCATTTCGAGCTCGATGGGGAGATTCATCACCTGTTTAGAGTGAGGAGAATTGTTAATTTCTCGAAGAGCTTTAGTGCCTCTTTCCAAGGACTCAGGGTCGAAACCAGATCCTTTAGGCTCATCGGGCTCCGGTTTGGTTTCCGGTTTAGAATCCGATGGAGACATATCGGTTGGAGAATCTGACGTCGGGGAAGAAGAGTATAAGGGAAAGCGAAAGCGCGAGTCAGCGCAGACGGCTTACCGTTTCGTGCCGGCGACCAACGAGAAATCCGGCGGCGAGAAGACTTTGCTGACGGCGGCGATGAGATCACCACTTCGAGAGGAGATCGCCACTCAGAGGGAGTAAAATCGAAGAAGAGGAGAAGACGAGACTTACGTGATTTATGGTTTCTAATTAGGTTGGGTTTGGGCCTAAACAGGTTTGGTTTGGGCCTAAATCCAATTTTTTTTTTCGCATGTAGTCGTAACTTAGTCATTTATCAGTCGAGTATCTGTGTTTTTATGTATAATAATTTTTATACCTTCACCATAAATTGATTTTCATTTTTTTTTTATTAGAATCTTATGTGAAATTAATTTGAAAACTTTATTTAAAAATTATATGATAGTAAAAATTGCATATATATGTATGAGCATAATGTAAAAGACAAATTTTTTGAAATTTTGTTTTCAAATTTGACATAAATAACATAATTAACATTGTGACATAAGTAACATAGTTAATTAGTAGGGTTTTTCGTCATCTGGTTCTTCATCAGAAGGCGACAAATTACACCGAAATTCATCTTAGATCTGGTTCTGCATCTCCGACATCGTAATCGAGGTTTATTGGGTTCCCCTTAAATGTTTCCCCTTGGATTCACTTTTAGAACTTGATCCGCTTGCGAGGCTGTTTGCAATATCAACATGTATATATAAGTTATACATATGTATATATATGATATCGACCAGTATACCAACCCCAAAACGAATAACACGTGTTTTCACCGGTATATTACGACTGATTACCGACTATTGTGAGATTCGCCGAAATAGTCGCATATTAGTCGTTAAAATTAGTGACTATTAGGCGACTAATGTGCGCTCCGCCGAAATAGTAACATATTAGTCACTAAATTAGCGACTATTAGGTGACTACTGTGCGATCCGCCAAAATAGTCGCATATTAGTCGCTAAATTAGCGACTATTAGACGACTACTGTGCGATCCGCCAAAATAGTCGCATATTAGTCGCTAAAATAGCGACTATTTTAGCGGCTATGTTCTTTGGTTGAAAAACAGCGACTCAATTACGACTAATTTGTAGTAGTCGCCAAATAGTCGGAAAACAGTGGCTAATTAGTCGCAACTTTTAGCGACTAATTATTTAGTCGCCATTTGTAGTCGCCAAAACGTTGTTTTCTTGTAGTGGAATTGGGGCAATTTTGATCATGAAAGCTATCGTCATCACTACCACCAGCCACGACCACAACCACCACCTCATGCCTATGATCACGTCCCCAATGAGTCTCAAGAGAGTAGACTTGAAGCCATGATGCATACGCTTATGAAGAATCAGCAAGAGTCTTCGCTTGAGCTCGATGCAAAGTTGGATCATATCAAAAACGATCTCGATGGGAAGTTTGATGCTATTTCTTTCCAAGTTCAAAAACTTGAAGAGAAAGTGAAGAAAATATAAGAGGTGTAGCTGCAACAAGCCCTAGAAATTGAGAAGAACCAGATTCTCACCGATCATGTCAACAAATCCATGAAGATCATGGAAGCCCACTTTGAAGGGAGATTCATGATGTACTTGATTTTTACCGTTTTCTAACGTATGTTTCGGTGTTTCTTTTAAATGTTTTATCGAGTCAAAGTCCGTTTTTAGAGTCTTTTAGTCCTTTATTTAGATATCTCAGGTAAAAAGGCGTGTAAGGAAGAAATTGGAGTTACGAGGGCAAAAACTCATGGAACCGTGAAGAAAAGAGCAGAATCGGTCGATGCACTCCTTGCATCAGAGATTTCAGCATCGGTCGATGCAGAATGGAGCCGGTCGATGCAGCCAGTCGATGCAACCCCAACAGGAGATCCAACATCGGTCGATGCAAGGAGTGCATCGATTGATGCAACACACCCAGGGGATCGGCAATCGATCGATGCAACATGTCCAGAGAAGTGACCATCGACCGATGCAAGGAGTGCATCGGTCGATGCAGGCCGACGAGAAGAAAAAGGAAATTTCTGATTTTCCTGTTATGCCTTAGAAACTGCCTATTTTGACCTAATTCGACCTAAACCTATATATACTCTATTTTTAGCCACTTTGACGGCACCGCTTGATACCGCTCTTTACTCTATTCAGACTTTTTTGCTCTTGATCATTGTAAGCTTTGGAGAAGAATCTTGGCATCTATTGAGAAGAATTCTAAACCCTTTCTCTCTTAATCTATACTATGTGTTCTTCATCTCTTTGCTTGTTCTCTGTTTTCATGTCTGAGTAGTTCATTGGTTAGGTTTAGGGTTTTAAGGGGATCCATGAATCATCGAATTAGACACAAATATGGATTTATCTTTTGTGGTTTTCGCTTATCGTTGTGTTTATTGCTTAGGTTTGAGCTGACCGCTAGGTCTATGAACTAGGGCTTGATCTAAGAGCGCGGAAGTGTATTAGGTTGCTAGAAAAAACATAAGTGAGCGAATTGCCCTAAGAGCGCGGAAGTGTATTAAGGTGATTCGTGAACATATTGAACCTGCTCGTTAAGGCTGATCTAGAATTCTATGAGCACGGAAGTGGATTAGGGTGCTAGGTTTAGTAACCATGAGCACGGAAGTAGATTGGTTAATATCTATGTTTGAGTTTGAAACTTGTGTTTAATTATTCCCTGAATAGTTGTCTGATTCGTGATCTCTGGATTCCTGAGAATAAACCTTTGACCTAACGCTTTTCCCTTATTGAATTTACATCGTTTTAATTGCATTCGTCACTTTTCCAAACCAACCATATTTATGTCTTAGCTTAGTTTCATAATTGTGAGAATTGTAGTGTAACCTTGGTCTCTGTGGATTCGATCCTAAAGTACTGCATTGACAACCGTTATAATTGCGGTAGTGTGAACTTTAGTATTAATTGACTGAGTGAAAACACTGAAATCAATTTGGCGCTGTTGCCGGCGATCAACAGCCTCGCTTCGGAACAAAATCGCTGCCTTCCAGCAGCATCCAGGGGAGTCCTTTTGCGAAGCTTGGGAAAGGTTTAGAGAGTACCGCAGAGAGTGCCCTCATCACGGGTACTGGGATGAGCAGATTCTAAGCATCTTCTACGATGGAGTCGACTGGGATTACAAAAACGCCCTTAATGCTGCGAGCAATGGAGATTTCATGACCAAGACTAAGGAAGGAGCATACCAGTTGATAGAGAACCTGGCTGCAAGCTCCGGAAATCGATGTCCCGAGTATGACAGGTCTAAACGTGTCAATGGTGTGGACTCACAGAAGATAGACGAGCTGACTGCGAAGGTGAACTTGCTATTAAAGGGAAATCAGAGAGGTGTGCAGTCTTGCGAGGAGACAGGAGATGCGATTCTCTGTCCAGGATTAGCCGATGAAGAGATCGATGAGCCGCAAGAGGTGAACTACGTCAGCGGACATGGGTATGTGCAGAACAGAGCTTTCAACCAGAATTATAGGAACCACCCGAATCTGTCCTACATGAGAACCAACGTCGAGAATCCCCAAGATCAAGTCTACCCTCAGCAAGCTCAACAATCCCAAGGAAAAACCTTTGTGCAAAACGTTGGCGCCTCAGGTTTTTCATAGGGTTTCCAAGGACATAACAGGTTTCAAGGCGGATTCCAACAGAAACAGCCATTCAACGCATTCCAACCAATGAAGCCTGCCCCGTTCCAAGTTACCGCAAGCTCTGCGGATAACTCCCAAGATGAGCTTAAGGCTCTAATGCAGCAGCTCCTGCTTAATCAACAGCAATCCACCAAAGAGATCAATGTTATGGTTGATAACATGTACAACGATCTCAACAGAAAGTACGAAGCTGTATGCACTCATGTGAAGAAGTTGGACACTCATGTCGCTCAAACTGCCGAAGCGATTAAGAGGCCACAAGGGGTTCTTCTAGGGAAGGTAGAACATAATCCAAAGAACGNCCGAGGGATCCTCTCATTTTGGGAAGACCTTTCTTGTGTACAACAAGAGCCATAATAGATGTGAAGAATGGGCGAATAGATCTCCACCTAGGAGACATGTCATGAAGTTTGAGATGGACAAAATGTTGAAAAAACCTATGTTAGACGGTCAGACGTTCTCGATTGATGACTCGCTAGAGATCTCTGACGAAGTGGTTGAAGAAATTTTAGTAGGTGACCCGTTGGAGACTGTTTTGACAAGGGCTGAGAGTGAACACGGGTTTATGAGTGATGATGCAACAGGGTATGCTAAGATGCTGGATTCGAGCCAGACAATAGAGGAGATGGTTGAATACATCAGCCTGGAAGCAGCCGTAGAGACGCCTCCGGCAGTGAGTCCTCCTACACCTCTTGCTAACCCGTGGAGTGAGCTGAAAGCTCCAAAAATCGAGCTCAAACCACTTCAAGCTGGGCTAAGGTACGCATTTCTTGTCCCTAACTATACTTATCCTGTGATCATCAATGCTGAGCTGAACAACGTTGAAACTGCCTTGCTTCTGTGTGAGCTTATAAAGTATCGTAGAGCGTTAGGCTACTCGCTAGATGATCTCACAGGAATTTCACCTGATCTTTGCATGCATAGGATACATCTAGAGGATGAATCGATGACTTCGATAGAACATCAGAGACGGTTAAACCCGAATCTTAAGGATGTTGTAAAGAAGGAGATAATGAAACTTCTAGAGGCGGGCATTATATATGCTATCTCCGATAGTACTTGGGTGAGCCCAGTCCATGTTGTGCCAAAGAATAGTGGTGTGACAGTTGTTAATAATGAGAAAAATGAGTTGATCCCAACTAGAACTGTTATAGGGCATATGATGTGTATTGATTATAGGAAGTTGAATGCTGCTACTCGTAAAGATCATTTTCCTTTGCCCTTTATTGATCAAATGCTCAAAAGATTGGCTAACCACCCCTATTACTGCTTTCTAGATGGCTATTCTGGTTTCTTTCAGATTCTCATTCATCCAGATGACCAGGAGAAAACCACATTCACATGCCCTTATGGCACCTTTGCTTACCGTATGATGCCATTTGGCTTGTGCAATGCACCAGCGACATTCCAGCGATACATGATGTCAATCTTCACTGACTTGATTGAGGACATAATGGAGGTTTTCATGGACGATTTCTCTGTCTATGGATCCTCGTTTTCTGTCTATCTTTCTAATTTGTGCAGGGTGTTACAACGCTGCAAGGAAAAGCATCTAGTGTTGAATTGGGAGAAGTGCCATTTTATGGCCAGAGATGGGATTGTTTTGGGTCATCGGATTTCAGAGCAGGGCATCGAAGTGGACAAGGCAAAGATAAAGGTGATGAGTAGTCTACAACCTCTCGATTCTGTCAAGGGGATTAGAAGCTTCCTGGGATATGCCGGGTTCTACAGGAGATTCATCAAAGATTTCTCCAAAATCGCTAGACCATTAACCCGATTGCTTTGCAAGGACGTGATGCTTCATTTTGACGACGATTGTCTAGAGGCCTTCCACACAATCAAAGGAGCACTTGTCAGCGCGCCAATATTCCAACCACCAGACTGGGAGCTCCCTTTCGAAGTGATGACTAATGCTAGCAATTTCGTAGTGGGAGCTGTTTTGGGACATCGAAAAGATAAGAAACTTCACGTTATTTACTATGCCAGCAAGACCCTCGATGACGCGCAATGCAAGTACGCTACAACCAAGAAGGAACTGCTCGCCATCGTGTTCGCTTTTGAGAAGTTCATGTCTTATCTTGTGGGGTCTAAGGTTATAGTGCATTCCGACCATGCGGCCCTGAAATATCTACTGACAAAGAAGGATGCCAAGCCTAGACTTTTGCGTTGGATTTTCCTATTGCAGGAATTTGATCTTGAAATCAAAGACAAGAAGGGGATCGAGAATGGTGTTGCGGATCATTTATCCAGGCTGCGTGTGGACGAAGAAGTTCCTTTAGACGACAGCCTACCAGAGGAGAACGTCTACGCAATTAGTTTAGGGCGCAATGACTACTACATGCCCCCACGCCGCACCGAGCTCCCTGAAATCCCTTGGTTCGGTGAGATAGCAAATTATTTGGCCGCGGAGAAGGAACCAATTGGCTTTGTGGGAAACAAGAAGAAAAAGTTTTTGAAAGACATCAAACACTATTTTTGGGATGAGCCATACTTATACAAGCAAGGCTCAGATGGCGTCTTTCGAAGATGTGTTTCAGAGGAGGAAATTCCCGGTATTCTATTCCATTGTCACGGTTCAAACTATGCGGGACACTTTGCCACATTCAAGACGGTGTCCAAAGCTCTACAAGTCAGTTTATGGTGGCCAACTATGTTCCGTTACGCACATACTTTCATCTCCAAATGCAATTCATGTCAGAGAGAGGGAAACATTAGCAAGCGGGATGAAATGCCTCAGAATTTCATCCTGGAAGTTGAAGTGGTCGACGTATGGGGTATCGATTTCATGGGTCCCTTTCCATCCTCTCATGGGAATCAATATATCCTCGTCGCAGTAGACTATGTGTCTAAATGGATTGAAGCGCTGGCTAGCCCAACTAATGATGCCAAGGTGGTCTTGAAGATGTTTAAATCGGTGATCTTTCCGAGATTCGGTGTACCTAGAATAGTGATCAGCGATGGTGGGTCCCATTTCATCAACAAGATCTTCGAGAGCCTCTTGAGAAGCATGGAGTCAAGCACAAGATAACCACTCCTTATCACCCACAGACGAGTGGACAGGTCGAGGTTTCAAATAGGGAGATCAAGGGCATCCTGCAAAAGACCGTAAGCACAATAAGGAAGGATTGGGCTATGAAGCTAGACGATGCTCTTTGGGCATACAAAACTGCCTACAAGACACCTTCAGGAACAACGCCATTCCATCTTGTTTACGGGAAATCATGTCACCTTCCGGTAGAGCTCGAATACAAGGCAGCGTGGGCTGTAAAGTTGCTAAATTTCGACATAAAATGTGCTTCTGAACAGAGGACGATGCAACTACACGAGTTAGAGGAAATACGTCACATGGCTTACGAGAACTCAAAAATTTACAAAGAGAAGACCAAAGCCTATCACGACAGGAAGATAATTCCTAAGAACTTCGCTGCAAACGATTAGGTATTGCTATATAACTCTCGCCTTAGACTTTTTCCAGGGAAGCTGAAATCGCGATGGTCCGGCCCATTCACCATTAAGGAGGTGCGACCGTACGGAGCTGTGGTGTTGCTCGGCACTACGGGAAATGAGTTCGTGGTTAATGGTCAACGCCTAAAGCCGTACCTCGCCGACGTCGAAACCGATGGGGAAGAAACCAATCCCCTCGATGACCCGTCTCACGCCTAAAAGGCTGTCAAGTCAAGCTACTGACTTTAAACAAACGTTTGGTGGGAGGCAACCCACCGGTATGTTTTCTCTTAGTTTCTCTTTTATATATTATTTTATTTCATTGAGTCCGTTTTGCCTTCCTCTTAATTTATCTTCACACCGAGACGGTGTGAAGTAAGTCTGGGGGAGGGTATCTATCGTTACTAATGCCATTTTCTTTCTTTTGTTTTCTCTCTTGAGTCATTTTGATGTTTTCTTTGAGTCATTATGTTTTATTGAGTCAAAACTTGTTGGAGATTATAATCACGACCTTTGAATTTTTATATGACTTGCATCTAAGTGACCATTGTTACAGAGTTAGCTCTCGATAAGACTAATGGAAAATCTAAAGGCTGGCCGGTTAATCAGAGGCATCCATGTTTCCAGGAAAATTCAAAAAGCTTGAGCTAATTTCTGCGCTCTTCCTTTTACCTCATCATCGTGATTGGTGTCTCCAGAGCTTGACTCCTCATTCGTATCTGATAAGACAACCTATGTGAAAGTATTGTACTCTTCTCCCTTATTTAAAATAAAAAGCAGAAAAGATGAAATAATTTTCTTTCGAGTAAAAGGCTAGGAAAATTTCCATCGATCCCATTAGTTTACTTCGAATGAGATGATCACACAAAGTATGGAAGCGAGGGCTAGGAAAATTTCCCGCGATCCCATTATTCTCCTACATCTTTGATTTTAGAAAGGGGATGAATCGGGGATTCGGTGGCAAACACCATCAATACTCGCGTCTCGTAAACCTTGATAAAAAAATATATACCCAAAGAAAAGAAAATAAGAAAAGAATAAGTCTGGGGGAGGCAAAAAGTACCAAAGGTTGTGTTGTTGTTGTCTTGTCACGATATCGAAAGGGAAAGAGTTTAGAAGGTTCTTGGCACTATGATCCTTAATAGACCCAGCAATGATAGCTTTGGATTATTATGTGAAATAATGAGTTGAATCTGAGAGGATGCGAAGGCTTGCAGAGAATTACATGGTGGTTCGATCTAAGGTAATGGTCATTGCGGAATTCTAAAAGAAATGTGAGTCTCCGTGTTTTCAACCTTTTCTTCTTGCTTAGTTTTCTGTTTGCTTGAGGACAAGCAAAAGACTAAGTCTGGGGAATTGATGTACTTGGTTTTTACCGTTTTCTAACGTATGTTTCGGTGTTTCTTTTAAATGTTTTATCGAGTCAAAGTCCGTTTTTAGAGTCTTTTAGTCTTTTATTTAGATATCTCAGGTAAAAAGGCGTTTAAAGAAGAAATTGGAGTTATGAGGGCAAAAACGCATGGAACTGTGAAGAAAAGAGCATAATCGGTTGATGCAAGGAGTGCATCGACCAATGCAACGCCACCAGAGATTTCAGCATTGGTCGATGCAGAATGGAGCCGATCGATGCAGCCAGTCGATGCAACCCCAACAGGAGATCCAACATCGGTCGATGCAGCACACCCAGGGGATCGGCAATCGATCGATGCAAGGAGTGCATCGATCGATACAACGTGTCTAGAGAAGTAACCATCGACCGATGCAAGGAGTGCATCGATCGATGCAGGCCGACGAGAAGAAAAAAGAAATTTCTGATTTTCCTGTTTTGCGCTAGAAACTGCCTATTTTGACCTAATTCGACCTAGACCTATATATACTATATTTTTAGCCACTTTGACGACACCACTTGATACCGCTCTTTACTCTATTCAGACTTTTTTGCTCTTGATCATTGTAAGCTTTGGAGAAGAATCTTGGCATCTATTGAGAAGAATTCTAAACCATTTCTCTCTTAATCTATACTATGTCTTCTTCATCTCTTTGCTTGTTCTCTGTTTCCATGTCTGAGTAGTTCATTCGTTATGTTTAGGGTTTTAAGGGGATCCATGAATCATTGAATTATACACAAATAGGGATTTATCTTTTGTGGTTTTCGCTTATCGTACTCGACTATTCATGTTCTTTACAAAGGACAAAAGCGAGCGAAGGAATCAATCCAAAAGATTCGTTCCAACATGGATGGAAGATACAATGATCTCCTTGGCAAGACTATGGGATTAGGAGACATATCTACTGATCTCTCTAAGGAACTAAGGACACTTCAAAGGCGTTTGTCCAATGTCGAAGAAACCATCGATTTTTGTCTTGGATCTGATTCGGTGGAGGCGAAATCTGCTCCAACTGAGCATTGCAATGCTTTGATCTTTCTAGCTGGGGAAGAGACTTCTCCAAGAGTCGTGGACAACAACCCCCAATCAGGGATGGTTCATCAATGCATGATGATAAGACAAAACGTGAGGATTAGAGGCAAAAGACCACGCGAGGGAACTCCAATTTCTGGTCGAAGACAACCTCTTGGACATGAAGATTAGGAGACACGGTCCATACACTACAGGAAAAACGGATATTAATAGCACTTCAGTATAGTGGTTTATGTGTTTCTGCTATGGTTGACTTGTGCCTGACTTTTTAATAGCATTTCTAAATTGATAAACGTGATGATATGTTGGGCGGCAAAAAATATGTGTTCGCGCTTAATTTTTGGTTCTCCAATTATTCTGTAATAGCACTTATGAATTGTAAAACGTTATCGTAGGTTAACCGCGAATAAAAAATTTCATTGTCCGCCTGAGTAATAAAAAATATTGTACCTTTTGATACGAACTAAAAAAAATTGATCAAACAAAGGGTTTTCACAAAAATCCCTGATTTCTTCTTTCTTCTTTCTTCTTTTTCTCTTCTCTGGATCTCTCAGTCTCGATCTCTCTTCTTCTCTTTTAGTCTCGATCTCTCTTCTCTCTTCTCTTTCAGTCTCGATCTCTCTCACTCTCAGCCATCCAAGTCTCCAAGCTTCTCAGATCCTCTCTGATATCTCCTCTTGGTAATCTCTTTTCATCTTCTTCCATGTCACCTTTATTATCTACTTCTTGTTCGTGTTAAAACCTTAATTTCTGTTTCTTATTATGTTTCTGTGAGTAGGTGCTAAGAAAAGCTCGAGATCGTGATTCTTGACTAGTCCGATCAATCGATGAAGGTACAAAAACCTCTTTCTTGCTCTTATCCTTTATACAATTTAGTTCCTCAAACTGCTTATTGGAAGCAGAGAGGAGAGCTTAAGGAATTTCAGCTCCCTAATGCTTTCATTTTTCAACATTGTCAACAGTTTATTGACTTCCCTGAAGCTGTCCGCCTTTTGGAACAAATGTTAGTTTAGTTTCTATTCTTCGATTCAGAATATTGAGAAGCTAATGAGACTTCTGGCTATTGAGATTCGATTCTGGAAGTGTTTTTTTCCCTTGGTTCTATCTTCCTGCATTTGGCTATTTCTTTCTTTAGAGGGATCAATGAAGAGAAAGACTGTTTTAGGAAGTACTAATCTAGGAACTGTTTAGTGTAGTCACTTACTTATCATAAGAGAAATAACAGTCTGATCAAATAAGAACTCATTTGTTGCGTGTTTTGCTTTCTAATTCTCTAAAATTTTGAATCTTAGAGACTCCACGACTTGTACTGTACATTGTTACTGTTTGTATCTTTTTGATGGTGTTTTGGTCAACATTCATAATCTTTTGGTTGGATCTTCCAACTATATATGATGAGCTCTCTCTCTCTCTTGACTCAGAGATTTGTCTGAGATCGTTGTCCCTTGTGGATTATAAGCCATATCTAAAGTTCATTTTCCTTTGCTGGGGATTTCAGGTAAAAAAACAAACAAGAAGAAGGAGAAGAGCAAAGACTTGTGAGCAAAAGGGGTCTTACTCCTACAGTACGATATTGTAGAGAGAAAAATGATGGCTGAAGCTACCTAACTAGTAAATTAAAGCCTTTGTGGGTATTATTAATCTGATCTTAACAATGTCAATCGAATTGTATTTTGTTAATCTTAACTTAAGAAACGTTAATCTCAAGTTAGAGCATATAACGAGTGTTTGATTGAGGGTATATGGGTTCATGCTTGTAAGATATTTTTTTATATTTTTCAATTGAAAAAAGAAAACACAACCAATTATTGTTTCATACTAAAAACATAAAATAGAATAGAAAAAACTATTACAAAATTAAAAATAAGAAGGAAAAATTAGTGTGTCTTTGATTTAGAGTGATTTAGGATTTAGGGTATAGGGTTTGAAAAATATAATAATTTTCTACAAAATAAAAAAATACAACAAATTATTGTTTAATACTAAAAAAATAAAACAAAATAGAAAAGACTATTACAAAATACAAAATAAAAAAGAAAAGTTAGTGAATTTGAGTTAGAGTTTAGGGCATATGGTTTAGGGTGTAGGTTATGTTGATTTATGGTTTAAGTTATGTTGTAAATTAACAAATGAAAATGATTGCCAATGATTGGAAATGAATGTAAATGATTACAAACATATTTACAAACCCTATAAACTAATGATAAGTTACTAAGTTTTTCATCTATGGTTTAGTGTCACACAACAATTGCTATATAGTTTTTGTTTTTCAAAATTTGGTAAACTCCAAAATTATATATTATTATGAAAGTTAATAATTTATCATAACCTTATTGATATAAAATATTTTCCAAATTAAATGTAAATAAAACATATTAAAAATCGTTTTGTTTAGGGTATGAAAAAAATAAATAAACATTCAGAATATGAAAACCTATTGGAAGGTTTAACGTATAAGGGTAAGGCATCGGGTTTGGGGTTTGATTCGAAATCAAACACTCCTCGTCTCTTCCTTGTTTCTCCGAACGACGAAGACAGCGAAGAAAAGTTTCACCGGAAACATCCACCGTGTCCCAAAACCATGCTCCATTGATGGCGAAAATGGAAGGTTCACGTGGCGGCGATCTGGATCCAAGCATCGACGGGAACTAACTTCGATTCGCTCTCGCCGCTCCGATTTTTCTTCTCACTCACATCGCCTGATTGCGCTCTCTCTCTCTCTCTCTCTATTTCTCTCTCTCTCTCTATGGTATGATTCTTCTTCTTGTTCGATCGAGGTTTTATTCTGTCTCAGATCTCATGAGATTTCTTAAATCCGTCGTTCATGTGTTCTTCTTTTCTAATTATGTTGTGGTTGATCTCTTGTTACAGGCTGTTAGTGAACAAGAAATCGAGAGCAAGAAGACGAAAGGAAGAAGATGATTCTCTTATTGATTAACTGAACAAAATGTTTGTTACAGATACTCTTTTATATGAGTAAGAGCATTTCCGGTGAATACCGGTTTACACAAATCTATCTATACTCTAATATTCCCCCTAAAGATGGCGAGAATAAAGAGATTAGAGACATCTTGCCTTAAAGAGAATTAAACTGAGTAGGAAATAAAGGTTTTGTGAAAACATCCGCCAATTGAAAAGCAGTCTTCACATGTAGAGTCTTGATCAATCCACTCTCAATTCTGTCTCTTACCATATGGCAATCAAGTTCGATGTGTTTGGTTCTTTCATGAAATACAGAATTGTTAGCTATATGTATTGATGCCGTAGAATCACAGTAGAAGGCCACATGATGTGGTTGATCAATCTGAAATTCCCTGAGCAAATTCACTAGCCATTCAATCTCTTGTACTGCAAATTCCATAGCTCTGTACTCAGATTCTGTTGAAGAATGAGAAACAATAGCTTGCTTCTTTGATTTCCAAGAGATCATTGAAGAACCTAGAAACATACAGAATCCACATGTCGAGCTTCTTGTGTCAATACATGATGCCCAATCTGCATCAGTAAAGCCTTTTAGTAACAAATCAGACTCCACTGAATAGAACAGACCAAGGCCGATTGTTCCGTTGAGATAGTTAAGGAATTTGTGAGCAGCTTTGAGGTGTGAGGTCTTTGGTGAAGCAGCATACTGGCAAAGTTTATTAACTGCATAGGTAATGTCAGGACGTGTGATAGTTAAGTACATCATTTTTTCCACCAATCTTCTGTAGACCTGAACATCTTCAAGAACATGTTCATTTGAATCTTGAGTAAGTTTAATGCTAAGCTCCATCGGAATAGATGAAGGTTTGCAAGCAAGCATACCAGTTTCTTCTAGTAGCTCTAAGACATATTTTCTTTGACATACTGAAATGCCTTTGCTGGATCTATCAGTCTCAAGACCAAGAAAATATTTCAGTGGTCCTAGATCACGAAGTCGGAAAGCTTGTTGTAAATCTGACTTTAACTGTGAGACCTCTTCATCACTATTGCTGGCAATGCTTATGTCATCAACATGACTAATACTGCCACATATCTGCCTTTAACAAGTTGAATAAACAAAGTATGATATGCCTGTGACTTTCGAAATCCAAGACCAGTAAGAGTGGAGCTGAACTTCAAAAAACCATTGACGTGAGGCTTGTTTTAGACCATACATAGATTTTATGAGCTTGCAGACAGCATTATGAGGCATAGTTTCCCCCTCTTTTGGTGTATATCCTGGAGGCAAGGTCATGTAAATTTCCTTAGTCATATCTCCATTGAAAAAAGCATTTGAAACATCTAACTGTGTTAAGCTCCAATTCTTTGCTGCAGAAACTGCAAGCAATGTCTTCACTGTTGTCATTTTAGCCACTAGAGAGAAGGTGTCAACAAAATCCACACCTTCTTGTTGAGTGTAGCCCTTTGCAACCAAACGAGCTTTATATCTTTCCAAGCTTCCATCAGCATTTAACTTGACTTTATAGACCCACTTGCATCCAATGGCATGTTTGTCCGGAGGTAATGAACAAATATCCCAAGTGTGAGTACTTTCCAGAGCTGTGAGATCCTCATTCATACTTTTCAACCATTCATCAAATTTCTTTGCTTGAGTGAAGGAACTAGGCTCGGGATGCAGTGAGATAGCACAAATATAATCCTTATACCCATCAGAGAGCTGATCAAAGGACATGAATGCAGCAAGGGGATATGGAATATCTGTCTCAGTCATGTTAACATAATAATCATGAAGATAAGCCGGTGGTTTTGAAGATCTTTTAACCCCTATTGATTTTACACCTTGAACAGAATCTATAGGAGCAGACAAGTCATTCACAACTGCAGGAGGTTCATTAATTGAAGAAGAATTTTCACTCACAACTGCAGGAATTCCAGTGTCTACCAAAGATTCACTAATTCCTATAGATTCGTTCAAAGGATTAAGAAAATCAGAAGGTAAAACATTCTGACCTATTGCAAAAGGGAAGATTTCTTCATGAAACACTACATTCCTTGATAAATGAATATTGGTGGTCTCTACATCCAACAATTTGTACCCTTTATAACCTGCATGGTATCCAAGGAAAACACAAGGCCGTGATCTTGGTTGAAACTTGTGTCGATTCTTTGAAGAGGTGGAACATTAAGCTAGACAACCAAATACACTTAGCCCATGGTATTCTGGTCTTTTAGAAGTTAACACTTCAAATGGACTCTTGTCCTGTAGTAATGAAGTTGGTAATCTGTTGATGAGGAAGACAGCTGTGAGGACAGAATTTCCCCAATACTCCAAGGGAGCTTGTGACTGAAACATAAGAGATCTTGCCACATTCAGAATATGCTGATGTTTCCTCTCTACCACGGAATTATGCTCTGGAGTTTCAGGACATGAGTGATACGCAACAATGCCTTTACTCTTGAATAATTCAACAAACTTCAACTCTGGAGCATTATCAGATATGACAGCTTTTACTACAGCTTTGTACTAATGATCTAGTGACCATAATGACAGTGATTCACTGCAGATTCGCTTAAACGGAAAAGCCATAAGTGGACCAACCTACCAAGACGGTTGCATCTCCTGAGAATATGAAAGATCCAGTGCTGACTCCGAACTAAATGAACTTTAATTTTCTCATCTAGGGGCTTGGTATACATCGAGAAAGATTCCTCGTTCAAACCTGACAAGACAAGTCTATGTGAAAAGTACGGTTTCCCTCTCTCTTCCCTTCAATTAAGAACTTCAATGCAAAAGGAAAAAGCTATGAGTGGCACGGAAGTGAACTGGGGACTCGGTGGCAAACACCATCAGTACTCACGTCTCATGGAAACGTGTCCAAAGAAGTGATATGGGGACTCGGTGGCAAACACCATCAGTACTCGCGTCTCATGGAAACATGTACAAAGAAGTGAACCGGGAATTCGGTGGCAACCACCATCAATGCTCGCGTCTCATAAAAGCACGATGGAAAAGAAGTCGATCCGAAGAAGGGAGAAAAGGGAGAGGAATGAAACCGAAAAGTGGAAAAAGACTGTCTTGGTCATCAGGGACTTGAAAGGGAAATAGTCTACATGTTCTTTAATTGATACTCCCTCGATGAGACCACACGCCCTAGATACTAAAGGAGTTATCAAAGGAAATTTCAGTCTTCTCTATATTGATTTTGTCTCTCTTGGGACGGTTGCTAAGCTTTTGGTTCGGTACATGGAAGTGCTTACCTAATGTTGATACTGTTGTTAGTGACTCACAAAGATTACGGCCAGCAAGGCGTTCCAAAGGATATGTAAGTTCCCATGTTTTCAAACCTCTTTTCTATTTTTAGTTTCTGTGTTTGCTTGAGGACAAGCAAAAGCTAAGTCTTGGGGAGTTGATATACCTATATTTTACATGATTTTTATATGGTTTTTAATATATTATCTAAGTATTTTTATGCGGTTTTATGAATTTATAGGTAGTTTTCTCGTATTTGTAGTGTTTAGAGATTTTACAGGTCGAAACATTAAAAAGGATGGATAATGGAGCAAAAGAGCACCAAAGTATGATCATGCCATTTTACCAAGCCAAAAAGATGAGCCAAGCACCTAAAGCTCAAGATAAGCGGATTTCTCCAATTGGACAACACAAATGCATCAGAAGTTTCATGTTCGTTGAATGCCTTCCCATGCATGGATTGAGATGAAATTTGGAGCCAAGATAGAATTTTGAGTTAACTTTCCTCTGGAATTGGTTTCAAGAATTTGGAGTTGTGGTGAGGAAGTTACATCAATTCTACTGGAGACATGTCCGTCTGGCTCGCAAAGGAAGCAATGCAGGAATAAGGCCCATGCTCGGCCCAAGGAATCGGCCCGGTGATACGAATCCGTTCCCGGGAATCGTCACTTGAAGGTGGTAAAGGGATAATCCTTGATTCAAAATCGGATGGCTCCTAAAACGAACAAGGCGGTGATGATCTAGGCTGTTGATTCCGTGATGCTAAGGTAATGAGGGGCGAGATTCCACTCGGTGTTCCTCACGCTAGACACACTTTAGACGTTACAACAGATTTGAACGGTAGAATGGTTGGTACGAAAGGGGATGGAATTCCTTTCGAGATAACCGGTTTGATCACTTGGAAATCCACCAAGTAAATCGACAGCTCTTTCCAGAACCAAACAAGAGAATCCTCTCTTTAGAATTTGCTCACAGCAACTCAGTTTTTTAATTTCAAAGTTCTTGCTTTTTTCTATTTCACAAAACACACGTACAAATAAGAAAACAAAGCAAAGGAATTAACTTAGAGTTACTAATTAACTCTAGTTAAGTTACAGCCATTAAGCCTAGAATCTAGGAAAAGAAATACAAAGAAACACAAGTTGCAAAGGTTGCAATCAAAGAAAATACACAAAATTACAAGTTGCAAAGTTTGGTGGCGGAATGAAACTATTTGGAGCAGTGTTACTCACTTTTAATTCTCTTAAACCTGTGCTTGGGCTGTTGGATTGTTTGGTCTAAAAATATTGCTGGGCTGCTGGACTTGGATCTTTGGTTTGGTGTGTTTTCGGGCTGTGTAGAATGGTGATCACTCACCTTGAAGCCTCTTGCACAGCTTTGGATACATGACTTGTTTTTGGGCTGCTGTGCTTCTCTCATGATTTTTGGGGGCTTGTTTCTGGACTTGGACTTCAAATGAGCAAGTGAATAACTCAGCTGGGCTGCTGTATTTGGCTCTTGAGTTTTTATGGAGGTGTTTTTGGGCTTGGTCTTCATAAAAACGAATTCAGACTCTCTCTTGGGCTCCCTTGGTCTTCTTGCTTGAATTTGTTGTTGCTGGGCCAAGACTTGATTATGGTTCATGTTCCTAATGCCCTTAGCTAGTCCATCACGTGCCTTAGCTGATTTATTGGTGTTTGCACTCGTTTTTAGAAGCAACACGTCCTCTGGATACGTCCTCAATGTTGGGCCGTTATAGGGCGATTGATAAGTCGGCTTGAGACGATCTTTAGTGTTTTGGAAAGTAGACTCACAGAGCTTTGTTTCCATATGTGGCTCGCTTCATGAAGAGACGTGAGCTGGTAGCGACGGTGGTTTGAATAACGCCTTCGAATCTGAGCTCTTCATACAAGGGTTTTCTTCATGCTTCACGGTTTTAAGCTCCTTGGCTCTTACAAGCTCCTTCTCCTGGCTGTTGTTGTCTATGATCAGGTCTATGATCACATCACCCGGAGAGTTCTCGTCTCACCCGATGCCACAACCACGAGTCAGGAGCTCGACCCAGATCCTTGGCCAACCCTGAGCCTCTACGAATTAATATTTCTTTTTTTGCCCTAAACCAAACCCTAGTCGACTCAGGTCTTTTCTAAACCCTATATATACTTGTTTTTAGCCTCTAGCACTTAAGAGCAACCACATCAAACACACATATCATAATAAAACCGCAGCTTTGATTTTTTTTTCATATTTTTAGTTCTAAGAGATTCTAAGAGAAGTTCTTCCCCTTTTGTTCAAGGATTTTTGGTTTGATCTTCTTCAACCATTACTCTTTTAATAAAGCAATGATTTCTCTTTACTCTCTCTGCGTGTTTACTTTCATTATGTGCGAGTAATTCACTTGTTAGGTTATGAGTTTTTCAATAAGTGCATAACATGTTAATTTCGAACGTTTTAAAAGGGTTTATTCATATGGTTCTTCACCTTTATTTGTGCTAATTGCTGATTGCTTGGTTGGCCATCTAGTGATCTGATCTTAGGTTAATATACTCTCCAAAAGCTTGTTATATTGCTTGATCTAATATTTGGTGAGCAATACGTCATAACCTTCCAAAAGTCGAGTTGCGGAGTATTGTGAACAATCTTAACTTGCTCGAACTAATGCGTGTTTTCATTCTACAATAACCAACGAAAGCTGAGTCTATTGGTTTGTAAAACATAGTGATCAGAGCCACGACAGTGGAAAGATTATAAATTCGTGTTTTGAGTTCAAGAACAGATCTAATTAAAACCCTATCTAATCGATATCTTTCATGTTATGTATCTTTGCGAATTATGCATTGCCTAACGTTTTCTCTTATTGTTTAATCTTTCTTATTTACTTATTTGCTATCATCGATCTTACCTTTATTTTGTTTTCTTATCTTAATTCGAAATCATAAAAATTCTAGTGTAACATCTTCCAGTCCCTAGTGGATTCGACCCCTAAGTACTACATCGTTGTTGTGCACTTGCAACTACGTTATTGTTAGGGTGAAAACTTACCCACATCAAGTTTTCTAGCGCCGTTGTCGGGGACTGATTTGTTACCTACGAGTTTTAGATTAGAATTTTGTCTAAGATTTTTCTTTTCTTTGTTTTCTAATTTTTCGAATTTTTCTTTTATTTTTGTGTTTTTAGGAACTTTTCGAGATGGATTACTACTCAAGGAATGATGGTTTCTTTGAAGGTCATCGATTTCCTCTCCCTCATGAAGCTCAAAGGCGTTCACCTCTGTACCGTGAGCCTGCTGGTGACTACATCCCGATGCCAAGTTTCTACACCAACCGACCAAACCAAGCTTACTCGCACCAAAATCAGAATTGGGGCGATTTTGATCATGAAGGCTATCGTCATCACTACCACCAGCCACGACCACAACCACCACCTCATGCCTATGATCACGTCCCCAATGGGTCTCAAGAGAGTAGAATTGAAGCCATGATGCATACGCTTATGAAGAATCAGCAAGAGTCTTTGCTTGAGCTCGATGCAAAGTTGGATCATATCAAAAACGATCTCGATGGGAAGTTTGATGCTATTTCTTTCCAAGTTCAAAAACTTTGAGAAGAAAGTGAAGAAAATAGAAGAGGTGCAGCTGCAAAAAGCCCTAGAAATTGAGAAGAACCAGATTCTCACCGATCATGTCAACAAATCCATGGAGATCATGGAAGCCCACTTTGAAGGGAGATTCACGAACTTGGGAGAGAGCCTCTCCTCTACTGCTACAAATCTCAGAACCATTGCAAACAAAGCACACAAGGCTGAGAGAGGAGTGAAGAAGATCGGTACTCAAGGAAGAGAAGCTTACTCGACCATTTATGTACTTTACGAAGGGCAAAAGCAAGCGAAGGAATCAATCCAAAAGATTCGTTCCAACATGGATGGAAGATACAATGATCTCCTTGGCAAGATTATGGGATTAGGAGACATATCTACTGATCTCTCTAAGGAACTAAGGACACTTCAAAGGCATTTGTCCAATGTCGAAGAAACCATCGATTTTCGTCTTGGATCTGATTCGGTGGAGGCGAAATCTGCTCCAACTGAGCATTGCAATGCTTTGATCTTTCTAGCTGGGGAAGAGACTTCTCCAAGAGTACCAAGGG
Organism: Eutrema heterophyllum; assembly: GCA_002933915.1. Classification (NCBI taxonomy): domain Eukaryota; kingdom Viridiplantae; phylum Streptophyta; class Magnoliopsida; order Brassicales; family Brassicaceae; genus Eutrema; species Eutrema heterophyllum. The sequence continues at coordinate 285,719 of PKMM01034734.1, forward strand.
ACGTGGACACCAACCCCCAATCAGGGATGGATCATCAATGCATGATGATAAGACAAACCGTGAGGATTAGAGGCAAAAGACCACGCGAGGGAACTCCAATTTATGGTCGAAGACAATCTCTTGGACATGAAGATTGGGAAACACGGTCCATACACTACAGGAAAAACGGATATTAATAGCACTTCAGTATAGTGTTTTATGTGTTTCTGCTATGGTTGATTTGTGCCTGACTTTTTAATAGCGTTTCTAAAATGCTAAACGTTGTGATATGTTGGGCGGCAAAAAATATGTGTTCGCGCTTAATTTTTGGTTCTCCAATTATTCTGTAATAGCACTGATGAATTGTAAAACATTATCGTACGTTAACCGCGAATAAGAAAATTTCATTGCCCGCCTAAGTAATAAATAAAATTGTACCAGGTTAATTTTGATACGAACTAAAAAAAAATTGATCAAACAAAGGGTTTTCACAAAATCCCTTTTTTCACAAAATCCCTGATTTCTTATTTCTTCTTTCTTCTTTCTCTCTTCTCTCGATCTCTCAGTCTCGATCTCTCTTCTTCTCTTTCAGTCTCGATCTCTCTTCTCTTTGTCTCGTTTTCTCTTCTCTCTTCTCTCTTCTCTTTCAGTCTCGATCTCTCTCACTCTCAGCCATCCAAGTCCAAGCTTCTCAGATCCTCTCTGATATCTCCTCTTGGTAATCTCTTTTCATCTTCTTCCATGTCACCTTTATTATCTGCTTCTTGTTCGTGTTAAAACCTTAATTTCTGTTTCTTATTATGTTTTTGGGAGTAGGTGCTAAGAAAGGCTCGAGATCGTGATTCTCGACTAGTCCGATCGATCGATGAAGGTACAAAAACCTCTTTGTTGCTTTTATCCTTTATACAATTTAGTTCCTCAAACTTTTGCCTTGATGTCGCCCATTTGAACAAGGCTGACTTTTCTTCTGCACCCAATCGAAATATAGGAACATGTGCTTTCCCATTGCTTGTAATATGTAACTTCTTCTGAGAACAAAGATCAGGCAAGTATAGTCTTGACTTACCGCTATCTTTAGTCCTTCCACGCACGTTCAACATTGTATGCATGATGTTATCAAAAAAGTTTTTCTCAATGTGCATGACATCCAGATTGTGTCTAAGCAAATGATCATTCCAATACGGAAGCTTCCATAATATGCTTTTCTTATGCCAATTGTAATGTTCCCCATATACATCCGGCATATTAGATGGAGTGTGCCAATTTCCACCACGAATGACTGTTTCCTATGCACCATAATGATCAATTTCTGCTTTTAGATCTTCCCCGGAAAGATACACAGGAGGAGGAACACGAACAACTTTGTTCTTTCTAAACAACCACTTGTTTCTCTGATATGGATGATGAATCGGTAGAAATCGGCGGTGACAAACAAACCAACTTGTTTTCCGACCATGTTTCAATTGAAACGAATTTGTCCGATTGAGACAATATGGACAAGATAATCGCCTATGCGTAGTCCAACCTGATAACATCCCGTAAGCAGGGAAGTCGCTTATTGTCCACATAAGCACCGCACGCATTGTAAATTATTTTTCCTGGCAAAATCATATGTTTGAACCCCGGTATACCACAACTGCTCCAATTCCTCTATCATAGGCTGCAAAAACACATCAAGGGAACGCTTCGGATGCTTCGGACCAGGTACTAAAATACTCAAGAATAAAAATTCCCTTTTCCATGCACATATCTGGAGGAAGGTTGTAAGGCGTTAGGATTACTAGCCATAACGAATATTTCCTACCAGACATACTAAATAGACTAAATCCATATGTGCAAAGACCAAGATACACATTTTGTTTCTCTCTAGCAAAGTCTGGGTGTACCGTATTAAAGTGTTTCCACGCTTTTGCATCTGAAGGATGAGTAACCTCCCCATCTGTCTGCAAATGATTTGCATGTCATCTCATCGATGCAGCTGTCCTCTCAAACTGATACATTCTTTTTAACCTATCAGTTATAAGAAGGTACCACATCTGCTGGAACGGTACCTTACTCCGACCAGTACCTTGCGACTTATATCTTGGCTTATAGCAAAATCGACATTCTTGCAACTTATCATCATCTTTTCAAAAAAGCATGCAATTGTCAACACATACATCTATCATCTCAGAAGGCAACCCAAGACTAAAAACTAGCTTTTGTATCTCATAGTAAGTTTCAACAGCTAAATTGTCCTCTGGCAAATACTCTTTAATCAGACCAGCCCAATAATCCATGCATACCTCAGCTAAGTTATGATCAGTTTTAATAGTCATCATCCTAGCTTTCAATGGCTATTTAGAGTGCCCTTCTCTACATCCATCGTAAAGTGGCTAATTTACAGCATCTAGCATATCATAAAATCTTTTTGCATCTGATTGGGTACCTCATGATCAGGTGCAAATGTACTTGTGGTTTCATGAAATGTATCTGTAACCATGTCATTAATCCTATCATGATCTTGACCATGTTGCTCTGCATGATAATCAAATTGATGTAAATGATTTGACTCATAAAAATTCGATGCTTGATAATTGCTATTACTACTAGCTGCATTTCCCCCATGATCCACTCCATGATAATACTAGATATAGTAATGCAGCATAAACCCTCAATTTAATAAATGCGACCACACCTTGGAGATAATGATAAATTTCTTATTCATGCATTTCAGATAAGGACAATACATCATACCATTGTTAATCGTATTTTGCATACTTCCCGCCTGATGCATGAATCCCTCCACCCATCACTGAATTCCTTTGTTAGCGATCCCTCCGAATCAATACGATTATACATCCATCTTCTAATTTCGTATATTTACATATTTTGTTTGTGAGAGAGAAGTAAATGTTTATGAATATGAAATTTTTATTATGAGGTTTGCCACTATATATAGATTTTTATTTTTGTTACCATTGAATTAGCTACAAATTTGGCATCAATTTTACAACGAATATTAACACTGCAGACGAAATTACAACTACAAGTTTCCTCGTGAAAAAACCAGTACACCCGTAAAAATAAACGTGTTCACCTAACTTATTTATCGTCGGAAAATCATTGGTATATTCCAACGCATATAAATCCTTGGTAATTCGTTGGTAATTAACGTCGAAAGTACAACGTTTTACAAAATCATCGGTAATTCTTTGGTAGTTAACGATGATTTTACAACGATGACATGAATCGTCGTAAAATCGTCGTCAATCAGACTGAATTTTACAACTAGTTTACGACGTATAATTTCGTCCTAAATTCACGACGATTTTGAAAATCGTTGTAAATTCGTCGTTAAGGCGATGATGACTTACAACGAAAATAAATAGTTGTAAAAATCGATGGGAAAACTGTGTTTTCTTGTAGTGCACTCTCTTAATTAATAATCATATTCCGTTCTCAATTCTATTAACAAAAATCTACGTTCCCTTATTCAATTTTCTTCACGTTCATCCGTTTAATTTATTGTGGTGCTATTTGGCATTCACAAATTTGGTGCCGTCTGTGGGGGCTTAGATTTTCTCACTTATGGAAGAACATGTCGGAATCACTATGATCTTTAGATGGCTATCCTATCGGAAACCATCGCATTGAGCTCTGACTTCGTGACTGAGATCTGAAGCATGTTGAACCGTTGCTCGAAGGAGCAGGTTGGCAGGAAGAGCTGAATCGATCATTCTTTGCTAGATTCGATCAGCAAGAAGAGATCAGACGCCGTGCAATCGAGCAGTTGAACGAGCTCTCGAGTGCTCATGCGGCGTTCCAATCGTGATTTAGCGCATTGGACCAAACGAGAGCAGTCGTTTGGATTTTGGTCAGAAAAAGATTTGAAAATTCAAAATGCAAACGAATAGACATAGGTCGGAAGATGACGAGCTACCAACGCTTTCCGCCCATCAAGTCCTAACAAATGAAGGGACTTTGGCGGTTAAATCGCTAATCAGAACGTATAAATAATTCCAATCCCAATTCTTTTCTTCGACTTTAGCGCCATATACATTGGATAAAAATTCAAAAAACCTTAATTGATCAAAAAAGGGAAGCTCGAAAAAGGTCGAAATCTCCAAGTGAAGATTTCAGATCTTTGAATATCGATGAATATCTTGAAGACCACGCGAAGATTTTCAAGCAGATTTGAAGATTTTCGACCAAATCTTCGAGCAAAATTCAAAGATTTAAAATTGCATTTAGCGCATTGGACCAAACGAGAGCAGTCGTTTGGATTTTGGTCAGAAAAAATTTGAAAATTCAAAATGCAAACGAATATACATAGGTCGGAAGATGACGAGCTACCAACGCTTTCCGCCCATCAAGTCCTAACAAATGAAGGGACTTCGGCGGTTAAATCGCTAATCAGAACGTATAAATAATTCCAATTCCAATTCTTGTCTTCGACTCAGCGCCATACACATTGGATGAAAATTCAAAAAACCTTAATTGATCAAAAAGGGGAAGCTCGAAAAAGGTTGAAATCTCCAAGTGAAGATTTCAGATCTTTAAATATCGATGAATATCATGAAGACCACGCGAAGATTTTCAAGCAGATTCGAAGATTTCGAGCAACTCTTCAAGCAAAATTCAAAGATTTAAAAGAGAGAGAGAGTGAGAGAGAGAGAGAGCAATCTATAAATTTAGAGAACAAAAATAATGTGTGAGAGAGGGGAGAGTTACCTTATAAGCCGAGGTGCAGAGTGGGGAATAAATGAGGAAAGTCGTAGAGTTTTATAGAGAAGAGGAAACCAAAGATATTCCCGGAGATCGCCTCATATTCGAATAACCGAGAAGATTTCGCAAAGATTCCTTTCTATGTGCAAATCTCGGTTCTTGGAAGACTTGGTAGTTCATCGTATTCATCACTTCACCCGAAGAACTGGGGGGCTAACTGTTGGTGTTGGGTTCACCCCACAGAAATCGGCCCATTAATAATTGGGAAGCCCATTAAGGCCTAGGAAGAAAGACGGAATTCGACCTAGGAAGGAAACAACTAATTTGAACTTTTAATGATCAAGCCCACTAAAAGAGCAAGGTTTGGGAAACGACTAAGTCTCAGCTCTCTACGAATATCGGAGGGAGGACGATATGGTCGTTTTGCTATCTCACCAGCTTGCCTGGGAATCTCGGGACACGAAAGTTAGACGCTAAAAGACGGAGAACGTGCTAAACGAAGGTTTCGGGCTACGTTCACTCAAACACCTATAAAAGCAGAAAGATGAGCTCATTTCAAGGGATCTTTATTTTTACTCTAGTCCTTAGCAATTATCTTCTTGTAATTTTACAATCAACAAAGCTATTCCGTTCCCTTTTATTCAATCTTCTTTATGTTCATCCGTTTAATTATGGCCTTTTTGCAAAAATATCATACAATTTGAAGTCAAAGCTAAAAATGCCTATTTCCTCTCATCTTTTTCAGAATCCCACGAATTACCCTTTAAGAATATAGGTATTCACGCAAATGCCATTACTCAAACTGTTGTTAGAGTCTAGCGTTTTTTTCAAAAGACAAAAAATAATTTCAGATCTAACTTAATTACGGAAATGCCATTGCCATCAATTCTCAACCTCCACGACAACCACCATAGTCGACGAGTTAATGCAGGAACTAACCCATTTTTTCGCCATTAAAGCCCAAGAATAGAGCTCGGACTTCCTTTTCGCGAGTTCTCCTCTCTGATTTCTCCCATTTCCCTTCGATTTTCCGATTCAAACGTACCGAAATCGGAAATTATGGCATACAAAAAGGCAAAACACGACTGGGCTTGCGGGATTTCGGTGATATTAGACGTTCTGGGCGCTCGACGAGGGTGAAAACAAACTCTAAACGGATATAGGTACGAATTTTTGCATATCGTCAATTTTCAGATCTGAGTTGTATACTCAGACTGCTTTAGAAGTCTGATGAAACCCATATGGTCAACGAGAGGGTAGTTTTGCAATTGACTTTTAAATACTCAGATTAAAATTGAAGTCTGGTAATTTCTTTCGAAAACAAAAAAAATCAAGAAAAATCCTCTAATCGAGGCATAGGGTAGTTTTGCAATTGACCGAAAACTTGACTTTTTATTCAAACTTCATATCCAGTATGAAGGAAAAATGAGTGACTTTGACCGGAAGTTGACTGTTTTTTCAGATGGAATCATAAGTCTGAAAAAAAAAAGGGTACTGGTAGTAATTGACCGAAATTTTTCAAAAGTTGACCAAAATGGGGGAAAAAGTAACAGACTTCTTTGGCAGTCTGAATAGGAAGGAAAAACTTTCAGACTTCTATGGCAGTCTGAAAATGATGAAATCTTTTAGACTGCTAAAGAAGTCTGATATCGAAGATTTTGGTCAACGCAAAAATACACCAATTTCTGTCAGACTTTTATCGCAGTCTGACGAATTTATTCAGACTGCCCTGGAAGTCTGGGAACGAAAGTCAAACTTCAGTCAATTGCAAAACTACCCCATAATTTTTTCAGACTGCAGGAGAAGTCTGGCAAACGTCAGACTTCTCCGTGAAGTCTGACAAAAAGTCAAAATTTTAGTCAGTTGCAGAAATACCTTTTTCTTTTTCTCAGACATCTAATGCAGTCTGACAAAAAAGTCAAAGTTTGGGTCAATTGCAAAAATACCATTTTTCAGACTGCGATAGAAGTCTGCTTTGATAACTTTTCGTCAGACGGCATCCGCAGTCTGCTTTGTAACATTCTAATTGCAAAAATACCCTATTTTTCAGACTGCCATAGAGGTCTGACGTACTTTTTGTCAGACTTCTTTGGCAGTCTGGATTAACAAATTTCTTTAAAACCGTTTTTTGTATATTTGTGATGAATTTCGTTGATTTTAATTTTTTTATATGTGTGTTATTTGTATATGTTCCTCCTGCGTTAGTTTTACATGCTTATGTTCGGTAATTATTTTTAAATAGTTTTGTTAATAATTCTGGCAATGTAGCTAATAGAATCAGACTTCGCGAAGAAGTCTGATATTTCCATTTAGATCGCTAATGTTGTTTTTCCATGATTGTTTTTACAGATAATGGTGCATCTACCTGTTAATTTTGGTGAATGGGTTGTGAGAGACCAGATTTGGCATTTTGTGGTGGATACTCTCAAAGGAGGGCGGTTTATCACTTTGGGCGATCGTTTTACATATTGTGAACTTGTGGAGATGGTACAAGATGATTATATGCTGGACAAGAAAACCGAGTTGGTGGAGTTATCATATCCGAGATGATTATATGTCACAAATGATAGGCAAGTAAGGAGCATGGTCGAGTTAGCTAGTGCGCATTTAATCCATCTTTGTGTCTCGAGCCGATCCGGTTTGGCATATCAAGATGCGGGGAATCACGATGTAAAAGATGAAGATGAAGATGACGAAGACGAAGACTGGGAAGACGAAGATGTGGGCTCAGTATCATATGATTCTATTTGTGGTGGTGGTGGTGGCGGTGATGATGTTGGTGTTGGTGGTGGTGGTGATGGGCCAAAGCAAGTTTTCAAGAAACACGCTGACTCTTACTATGATGGTGTAGATTATAGCGTGTATGGGAAAGTGGGAGATGAAGATGAAGATGAAGATGATAAAGAAGATGAAGATAATAAGACTTACGAGTTGCAGCGTGTGGCTGAACGATTTGCTGGTCGAGGAAGAAATTGGTCCGACGGCATCTTTTTCGGAAAGTGTTTTGATAGCAAGCAAGATCTTATATCAGAGCTGCGTTTGACAGCGATAATGAGGAAATACGCATTTAAAGTAGATAAGTCTGACAAGAGCCTGTTTGTCGCTAAATGTC
>PKMM01034783.1:0-44105 GCA_002933915.1 Eutrema heterophyllum
ACCAAAAACCAATAATTCAAGATTGGTGCTTCGGAAGAAGACGCAGTGTATTTTCTTGCAGTTGCAGAGACTGCAATGGATTTTTAAAAGTTTTCCTATTTTTGTTTCTCTTTATTTAAACCCTGATTTTTGGGACACATGTCGAAAGACTCAGATCCGTCGGAAATTTCTCACGGATTTAGGGTATAATTGAGGTTTAGAGTTTAGAGTTTAGTAATAAGGTTTAACTATCCATAATTTACATGTTTCATTCAAAAAAATGTTAATTCATCAATGGTATAGACGTTCTGAGTTTATTAATTTTACAACATCAAACTTAAACATTTCACATAACATCTATATACCTTATACTAACACATCTATCAAATTTATTAAAATCTATAACACACATTTATTTTGAAATTTGACAAGTTGAAGCTATTGTATATACATCATACAAAGGTTTAAAACTTTTTTTTTCAAAAAAAAAACTCTATACCCTATACCCTAAACCATTTTTTGTATAATCCGTCGGAAATTTCCTACGGAATTTAGAGATTGGATTTGTTTCCCGAGTTAAACGAGATAAACGTGTTTAATACCAGGAGTACATCAATCCGTGGGAAATCCGTCAGAAATTTCTCACGGATTTCCGAGATTACCCTAATCCGTCGGAAATCCGTCGAAAATTTCCCACGGATTTAGGGTATATTTGGGGTTTAGGGTTTATGGTTACGTGATATGGTTTAACTATCATTAATCTACATGTTTCATTCAAAAAAATGGTTAGTTCATCAATGTTAAAGACTTTCTATGAGTTTATTAATTTTACAACATAAAACTTAAATATTTCACATAACATCTACTATACCTTATACTCTAACCTATACTAACACTTCCACCAAATTTTATAAAATCTATAACACACTTTTATTTTGAAATTTGACAAGTTAAAGCTATTGGATATATATCATACAATTATTTCTCTACAATTTCTACAAAAAAACCTAAACCTTATAACCTAAACCATATTTTTGGTAATCCGTCGGAAAATTTCTCACGGATTTCCCACGGATTTCCGAGATTACACTAATCCGTCGGAAAATTTCCCACAGATTTCCGACGGTACTATTTTCCCACGGATTTCCGACGGATGTTAATTTCGTCCGAATTCCCGTCAGAAATTACCGACGGAATTATGTCCGTCGGAAAGCACCCTGTTTTCTTGTAGTGTTTTTTCATCTTCGATGGTCACTGTTTCACTGTCTAAAAGATTTCTACCGATTGCCGAATTTGAGAGGTGTGTCCAAGAAAAAATCGAAGGAGAAGGAGAAATCGACGGAGAAGGAGAAAGCAATGGATTTTGGAATTTTCGTGTTACGAGGGAAAGCAGAGAATACGATATTGAAAAAAAGGAAGAGAATGGGGGGAAATCAGTTGGGTTCGGGTTAGGTTAGAATATCCGGGTGGGCAATTAGTTAGGTTGAATTGGTAAATATCGAGTTTTATTTTGGACTAAAGTGTAATTTGCCTCTTTTTGATTAAAAGGAAACGTAAAATAAATTGAATTTTATAACGAGAGTATTCGTGTTCTTTTGTGTCCCTTGAAGGTCATATGAGCAATTGGTCCCTTTGTAATCATGAACTGAGATTTGTTCTATTCCTTTTAGGAGTGCTATTTCGCCTCTACTGTGAGGTCAGTTACCCTTTACGGGTTTGTATTTTCCCTCAGTGGGAGTGTATGTACCCCTTGATGGATTTATATATTTCTCTTGGGATTTTTTAATACCCCTTGATAGGTTAAATTCTCCAATCTATTGCAATGAGTCAGAAAAAAAAATATAAACTAAATGATGAAGTGACATCTTTTAATTAGATGTTAGAAATGTTGATGTATGTAGCCTAGAAAAGTATAAAACTCACTATATATATATATATATTGATTATGAAGCTATAATAGAACTTAGCAAGCGGTTTTACAATGGCAAACAAGATCAGGGTAACTACCTAGACTACATCTGCAACCAGTAACCTTTTTTTTCTCCTCCGCAAAAGCGGCTACGCACGTATCATTACTGATGCAATCTCGATTATTCCAAACACCAGCGATCTCGCACATCTTCGTCTTCTGAGCCTCTATCTCTATTATTTTATATGAACGAAAAGAAAATTTTAAATATAAGTGAAAACGCAGCAACTTTAAAATTAAACCATATTCTAGAATCCTTCCCTTTTTAAAAAATTGCAGTACCATCTTTCGCAATGAGTTTTCAAATTCCATTCGTAACCGGCATACCAAAGCTAAATGGAGATTGATATATTACCTGGAACCGGATTCAACATAAGGAACATGATAACACAACACAACACACACAACATTGCAGACCTCATAACTTCAAAAAATGATAAAAGATGTATGGATGTGAAATTGGGTGAGAAGATTTTTATGATTGCAACAATGCCCTCTTTCTCTTTTTAGAGCTCCTAACTGTAACTTATTACAGCAGTTACTAATGTCCATATTAGACTGTTGACCGAATTAATGTGCATATTTGACCGTTGACCATATCAATATTAGGGTTCAAAAAACATAAGATATGTTACTCAATACGTCTTACTAATATTAATTGAGAAGCCACAAATATTTTGACTCAATCAAAAAACCAAAAAACTCAAAAAATATTGGTCTCTCAAAAAGGAGGTAAAACAAAGAAACAAAGAAAAAATAATAAATTAAAAAAAATCACACGCGAAACACGGATCACCACCTAGTATACAATAAAACACTAGAAAATATCTAAAAACAAACAAGAATTAATGACAAACAAACCTCTAGAAACGGTAAAATATGATAATATTAACTACCCGAACGGGTAATTCAGATGAGTAAAATTATTATATGAACGAGTAATTTTGTATAATATTACAATTTTATAACTTTAAGAAATAGAAGGTAATTTTAAGTAATTTTTAAGAATTTAATAAATTGAGATAAATTTTAGTTATTCAAACGGGTAATTGGGGTAGCCGGATAATTACCCTTTACCCGTTGAAAGAATTTATCTTGACCCAAATGAGTAATTTATATTATCCTTATCCGAAAAGTTTGGGTAATTTGGGTCGGGTACAAGGAGTGTCGAATTACCCAAACCGAAATGCTCAGGCCTACCTTAAACAGGGTTGTGCCTTTAGAAATCTGACCTCGCGTCTGCAACATCAGAGGATGAGAGAAACAAAGACAAAAGGAGATACCTTTTTCATCTTCGATGGTCACTGTTTCACTGTCTAAAAGATTTCTACCGATTGCCGAATTCGAGAGGTGTGTCCAAGAAGAAATCGAAGGAGAAGGAGAAATCGACGGAGAAGGAGAAAGCAATGAATTTTGGAATTTTCGTGTTACGAGGGAAAGCAGAGGATACGATATTAAAAAAAGGAAGAGAATGGGGGGAAATCAGTTGGGTTCGGGTTAGGTTAGAATATCCGGGTGGGCAATTAGTTAGGTTGAATTGGTAAATATCGAGTTTTATTTTGGACTAAAGTGTAATTGGTCTCTTTTTGATGAAAAGGAAACGTAAAATCAATTGAATTTTATAACGAGAGTATTCATGTTCTTTTGTGTCCCTTGAAGGATTCAAGGCATATGAGCAATTGGTCCCTTTGTAATCCTGAACTGGGATTTGTTCTATTCCTTTTAGGAGTGCTATTTCGCCTCTACTGTGAGGTCAGTTACCCTTTACGGGTTTGTATTTCCCTCAGTGGGAGTGCATGTACCCCTTGATGGATTTATATATTTCTCTTGGGATTTTTTATACCACTTGATAGGTTAAATTGTCCAATCTATTGCAATGAGTCGAAAAAAAATATAAACTAACTGATCAAGTGACATCTTTTAATTAGATGTTATAAATGTTGATGTATGTAGCCTAGAAAAGTATAAAACTCACTTTATATATATATATATATTGATTATGAAGCTATAATAGAACTTAGCAAGCGGTTTTACAATGACAAACAAGATCAGGGTAACTACCTAGACTACATCTGCAATCAGTAACCTTTTTTTTCTGCTCCGCAAAAGCGGCTACGCACGTATCATTACTGATGCAATCTCGATTATTCCAAACACCAGCGATCTCGCACATCTTCGTCTTCTGAGCCTCTATCTCTATTATTTTATATGAAAGAGAAAGAAAAGAAAATTTTAAATATATAAGTGAAAACACAGCAACTTTAAAATTAAACCATATTCTAGAATCCTTCCCTTTTTAAAAAATTGCAGTACCATCTTTCGCAATGAGTTTTCAAATTCCATTCGTAACCGGCATACCAAAGCTAAATGGAGATTGATATATTACCTGGAACCGGATTCAACATAAGGAACATGATAACACAACACAACACACACAACATTGCAGACCTCATAACTTCAAAAAATGATAAAAGATGTATGGATGTGAAATTGGGTGAGAAGATTTTTATGATTGCAACAATGCCCTCTTTCTCTTTTTATAGCTCCTAACTGTAACTTATTACAGCATTTACTAATGTCCATATTAGACTGTTGACCGAATTAATGTGCATATTTGACCGTTGACCATATCAATATTAGGGTTCAAAAAACATAAGATACGTTACTCAATACGTCTTACTAATATTAATTGAGAAGCCACAAATATTTTGACTCAATAAAAAAACCAAAAAACTCAAAAAAATATTGGTCTCTCAAAAAGGAGGTAAAACAAAGAAACAAAGAAAAAGTAATAAACTAAAAGAAAATCCCACGCGAAGCACGGGTCACCACCTAGTATACAATAAAACACTAGAAAATATCTAAAAACAAACAAGAATTAATGACAAACAAACTTCTAGAAACGGTAAAATATGATAATATTAACTACCCGAACGGGTAATTCAGATGAGTAAAATTATTATATGAACGAGTAATTTTGTATAATATTATAATATTTAGATAGTTTTTAGAAAATTTTGGATAACTTGAGATAAATTTTAGTTATTCAAACGGGTAATTCTTCATAACAGAAGTTCTTCACAAAGAGAGAGAATTCTTCATAACAGAAGTTCTAGACATAAACCTTAAAGTAAGGAGTAAATCAAGGAGGAAATTAGTGTTTTTGGTCAAAAAAATCTATCCTCAAAGTATGACAACAAGTGGGTAATTATAGGAGAAGAGCAAGTGGCCAGGGGTTCAACAATTACGGTCGCCGGTTTGGGGAGGAAAAGGTGGCCGACAATGGCTTGGAGACCGGCGGCCGGTGTACAAGTTTGGTGGCAAACCGGCAGCTATAATCGGCTGACAGGTATGGTCTCCTCTTCAACCCGACGGCTCGGCGCTCCTTACCGTGAAGGAGCTGGCTTGGCTTGTCTTCGCGAGTGCCCGACGGTGGTTGACCGGCGGCCAGGCTACTGATGGTTGGTTGACCGGCGGTGGCTTAGAGACTGGCGGCCAGGTTCAAGATGGTAGGTGGCCGGCGGCTTTGCCCACCGTCAGCTTGCTGTTTTGGGTTTTTGTGCGTTTTTCGTTCTATCGCCTCGGGTTTCCGTGCTTTTCCGAAACTTTCTTCTTTGGCTCAAATTCTCCTCATTGGTAGTCCATATTATGAATATTCATCTTTGAAATCCTACAGACCGTCTTCGTTCGTTTATGCATCCCCGAGAATCCAATTCCGCTTGGCCGTCAAAAGTACCTGAAAACCCGCAAAACACAACCAAAATACCGAAAAGACTTCCCATGACCTCTAAAATGCTTATACATGAAAATGAGTCTCTATCTATATATATATATATGAGAATTTCTTCTCTTCTTAGACTGCCACCTCATTTTCACAAACTCTATAATCTTGACACTTCAGCATTCACTTTGTTTTATTCCATCCTCTAATCTAATTGAGAAAAATGATTACCAAATTATGCTAAAAACATACATGAGTCGAGATATCTAAGAATATATATAAAGGAGAATTCCTTCTCTTCTTAGGCTACCATCTTATTTTCACACTCTATAATCTTGACACCCTCAACACACTTTGTTTTATTCCATCCTCATTGAGAAAAATGATTACCAAATGATGCTAAAAACAGACATGAGTCCAGATATCTTCTTAAATTGGGTCAAAAAAATGGGCCAATAATTAACAAAAAATTAAACAATAAAAAGGCCCAACAATAACAAACACGCAGAAACGAAAAACACTACAGCTTTCGCGACAATGGAAATCACCGCCGATCACGGAGGAAAAATCAGATCTCAGACGAACAGCGTACAGACGCACATCACCGGCGTGCAAAACGGTTGCTCACCAGTTGTTCCGAATCGGACAGAGTGGAAGTTGGATCCGATTTGCTCATCACCGCCGTCGCGGAGGAAAAAATTGCTCATCCCCTCTGTCCGATTAGCTTTGTGATTCATTGATACGCCGGATCCCCTGCCTCTTTCCTCATCTTCTTCTCCACCAAAATCTATGGCCTCACGATTTCTGAATCATTCACCTGTGAAACCAACAACCCAGCAAAATCAAGAGGGACTTCAATGTCCAAGCCGTTAATCACATTGATTACAGGTAATCACTCATAATTTCACAATTACAACAGCAATAATATCAAACGTGTAACTGCCAAAGAACAATTCATTGGCCACTTAATTACGACTTTAAATTCTCGCAACTACGGTTATATTCACCTCCCTATACCATCTATAAATAGGATGTTCCATCCATCTCCTATCTTTCACAGCAACAAATCTCCTCTCTAACCAACAGCAACTCCGTGAAATATGGCAACCTCGCCTCTATTCTTCTCTGACTTGAAAGCTGGCCGAAGTGTTCAGCCTGTCGTCGGAAGGCTCCTTCGATTCTGGGAGGCCCGTAATGTTAAGAAAGGTGGAGAGCTCATGGGTGTCGATATGTTCCTCCTAAATGAGAAGGTATACTCTAATTTTTAGGTACCCTCTCACACTAATTTCATCTAACCAGCCTCACAATGTCACATCATCTACAAGAGGCAACAAATGCAACGAAGGTAAATTTACTATTAAATATTAATACAATGACAAAGGTCATAAGTTGATTCCAAACAACATCTATCTTACTGCACATCTCATTTCCTTATGGGCACCTCAACTTGGATCAAAATTACAGTCCTTCCAAGTGATAGAAAAGCTGCTCAAAAAAAATAAAAAGTAAGGTACTCTATGAAATAACTGTTCTAATATCTTTACACATCATATTGACAAATGTGTAAGTATTAAAGGTGTGACAGAGGAAACGAGGATACCTCCCTAGCTGTCTGACAAATTTCGTAGAAACACACACCTACACTTAATAACCACAAACGAGACGTCTTACCAAAAAATCAGCTGTGATTTTACTGTGATTTGAGTTTTGCAGACTTGCGTTCTGAAAGTAAACGTACACTGTGAAGGCTGTAAGCATAAAGTAAAGAAACAGCTGCAGAAAATCGAAGGTGTGTGTTCTTACTCTTTTCCCCTCCTCATATATCTTCTTCCTCAGACCATTTCTCTTTGGGGGCTTTGAATGGTCATTTTAATTGTTAATTCGGTGAACTAAGTGCTAATTAAACACAGTTTTCTGAGGTTTATGAAGTGTTTTTTTTTTCTCAGAAGCCATGAATCTATGAATATTGTGCTACATCGATAAAAACTTTGATTCTTGGGGATAACAGAATGTATGGTCCATTTCCTGCCAAAGGTGTGTTTTTTATTTTTAACGAAGCGTCGAAGTCTATATCTTGCACAGCCTACTATGCATCTTACAAACATTCCCTATCATTATTATATTCTCATGTACTCCCTTACAGATTTAAAAAACTTGACAAACTTGGAACTGCTGGATCTAAGTGGAAATAGATTTATCAGCTCCATATCAGTACAAGGTAGCATCTACACTAATTGTGATAGTCCATGGATGCTTGTCTTTCTTTTCTAGAGTAGAACTTAAACAGAGTTTATTCCATACAACGGTGTTGAATTGGTTTATGTCCATATTTAGCGGAGTCTTGCTTTGTCTTGTGCCCGATTCTCCTCACTTGAAAAAGCTGAAAGCTCTGGATCTAAGTGGTAATGAATTGTCTAACTCAATGGAATTGCAAGGCAAGTTTGCTTAGTTACTTAACATTTTAAATTAAGGACAGAGGTGAATTACAGTTTATTTTATGAACTTTTGCATTTGACCATTGTAGGAATCTGCAAACTGAAGAGTTTGCAAGAGCTCGATTTCAGCCATAACAGACTTGCAGGCCATCTATTCCATAATTACTGCCTCGAGAAAAATTACATTCACCAATTTAAAGCTACGACCACAAAAATTTAAAGTCACCAATTTCAATTCACGTCTCAGAGGCAACTCATCATTTACCTGAAAGTAAAATATGAAGGAATCTGAAAGGCAAAAAATAGCAGGAATGAAGTCTGAAATTAAATTATTGAGAAAAAAAATTGTTATGTTTTTAAGAAAAGAAATTAAAGTATCATACAATAAAGAGAAAAAACAAAAAACTCAAAAAATATTGGTCTCTCAAAAAAGGAGGTAAAACAAAGAAACAAAAAAAAAGTAATAAACAAAAAGAAAATCCCGCGCTCACCACCTAGTATACAATAAAACACTAAAAAATAACTAAAAACAAACAAAAATTAATGACAAACAAACCTCTAAAAACAGTAAAATATGATAACATTAACTACCCGAACGTGTAATTCAGATGAGTAAAATTATTATATGAACGAGTAATTTTGTATAATATTACAATTTTTGATAGTTTTTAGAAAATTTTGGATAACTTTAAGAAATAGAAGGTAATTTTAAATAATTTTTAAGAATTTAATAAATTGAGATAAATTTTAGTTATTCAAACGGGTAATTGGGGTACCCGAATAATTACCCTTTACCCGTTGAAAGAATTTATCTTGACTCAAACGAGTAATTTATATTATCCTTATCCGAAAAGTTCGGGTAATTTGGGTCGGGTACAGGGAGTGTCGGATTACCCAACCCGAAATGCTCAGGCCTACTTTAGACAGGGTTGTGTCTTTAGAAATCTGACCTCGTGTCTGCAACATCATAGGATGAGAGAAACAAAGACAAAAGGAGATACCTTTTTCATCTTCAATGGTCACTGTTTCACTGTCTAACTACCGATTGCCGAATTCGAGTGTATCAGAGCTATATTCCCAAACGTCCCAAACATACTTCGCATTTAATATATGAAGATTCGTAGAGGTAACTGAAGGGTGTGTAAAAGTGGATGTTTGGGATTTTGTATACACCCTCTGATCTATAATAGATGATGTTTAAGGATTCTACACACAAATTAAGAAATCACACAAAATTATAAATTTTTTATTTTTTCTAAATTAAAACATCATTTATTGTCTAATTAAACACAATTCAACCAATGATAAAAAAGACTGCATAATATAAATGGTCAAAAATAAATATAAAAACTTTAATTTTGCATTAAAAATGTAAAACATCAATTAAAATGAAATAATTTTTTTTGTTTAAACATCAACTATTATGGATCATATGGAGTATATATATATAGACTTTTTCTAGGTGGGGATGATGAAACCTGCGGCGATAGATCCTAGAATTTTCAACTGAACTTAGTTAAAAATAATTATTATTTTTTAAAAAATCCATGGATTTTTCTTTTTGCAAATTCACCAAAATCGTGTTGTTTAAATCCACCAATTTTTTATTTTAAATCCACCGAAAATCTTAGTTAATATAATAATTAGGGTTTTAAAAAAAAAAAATCTACGGTTTTTGTTGTTGTTTAAATCCACCGATTTTTTATTTTTAAATCCACCGAAATTTTCTTGTTTAGATCCACCGAATTTGATATTTTTAATCCATCAATTTGACTGATTTTTTTAATAGCTAATTTGATTTATTTTAATAGCTAATTTCATTCCGGAGCTGTAATCAACCACCCCAACTTGAGAGCTCCATTACCCAAAACGTACTTCACATTTAATATATATATATATATATGATTAAAACATTATATATATGTGGATCCCTCCTTCTAATTTAGGGTTTTGATTTCCCGTATTATGAATGTTTTTTGTCATTTTTGATATTAATAAATAGAAATATTCTAAAACACCACACTTTTAAGTTTTCGTTCTAAAAATATCACCACTAATTTTTGTTCTAAAGAAATACTACAAATCATTGTGTGACAAAAACTTGTTTACCCTAAATAAATTACAAAAAATTAAAACATTATGTTTGAGTTACCTCATTCAGATTTAGGGTTTAAATTTATCTCATTACGAAGTTTTTTTGTTATTTTTGATAAATAAAATCTTTTAAAATACCACTCTTTTAAATTTTTGTTCTAAAAAACTACCAGTTGTGTTTTGCTCCAAAAATAAAGTAGTGGTGGTATTCCAATTGCAAACAAAATTATAACATATGTATACATACACTTTTATCATATACCGAAGTACATACACTATTCATCATATATCATGTACCAACGTATATATGTACATCATTCACTGTATACCGACGTACGTACACCAAATACCAACATGTACGATGTGTACCGATCGACGTATACTGTACGACATATAGCAGAACGTACATTATGTATTGTTCTGTAGAGTTTCGAGCAACGTATGCTCCTAAAGCAATTTTGGTATGTTACAAGGATATCGCATTTTTTTAGTGATCATATGTGAAAAATGTTTTACAAGTTTTAATTTGAATATCTACGTGTGCAGGCGCGGCTCTCACCTATGGCAACATGGGCATTTTCCCAGTGTCCAAAAAAATTTTAATTTAATTTTTAGGTGGTAAGATTTGGAAAAAAAAATTTAGAACAAAAGGGCCATTTTTTTAAAAAAAAAATTTCGGTGGTAAGATTTTAAAAAAAGATTTAGAACAAAAGGGCCCATCATAAAAAAAAAATGTGTAAGACAAAGGCCCATAATATATTTAATATTTAAATTTTGTGATATTTTATTGACATCGAATAAATAAAGGGCCCATTTTCCGTGTTTTGCCTAGGCTTATCAAAATACTTAAGACGGGCATGTACGTGTGCATATGACTTTCTGAAAATCTTACTAGAAATATTATGCTGCTACAAACTCATTGTAATGTTTAATATGTGTGATTTATTGAAAAGTGATTCTCAATATTATCTGTACGAAAAGATCACTTTCATTTTTCTCGTGAACGCGGCTCGCCGAACAAAGATAGAATACACAGACCAAAACCAATACTTACTGGAGCGGACGAAACGTTATACAAAAATTCTTTGTAGTGAGAATGGAACAATTTAAATATAACATTAGATGGTGGGTACCTAGATACGAATGAGGACAAAGATGAGTTGTTTGTTGTCGTCACGAGACTTCTGCAATGAATTAAAAACAATTGCTAATTTGCTATGAGGACTAAATCTTTGTTAAGATCCATCAATCAAAGGAAAGATAAAATGCATGGGTATGGTTCATAGTCAACAAGAAGTTGTCATCATTCTCATACCAAAATTTTTTTTTGTCATCATTGGTTAATGTTTCCAAAAATCGATTAAATGGAATTAATTGGCTACATAACGGAATATAAAATTTTGCTTTTAAAATATGGTTTCTTTTGCAGATGAATAAGCTAAAAATAACAATAAAAATGCGATGTGAATTTACAAAACCTTAATAAAATGCGAACTGAAGCTTTCTCATAGATATCTGGAATTTGGCTTTCGTTTCTTTACACATTGGGCTTTCTCTCAACTCTTCTTTGCTTTAGGCTTTCCCTCACGCTCTATACGTAGAAACATGGTTACATCCAAATCTATGTATTTCATTATGATCATATCATTACTTTTCAGTGGGATTTTTGAGTCTTGTAACAATACGAAATCCACGATGCTGAAGGTACTACTCTTCGAATGTCTTTATTTTTAAACATTATTTTTTTTATGTTGGCCACTTTGATTCTGATAACGAAACTAATCCAACATTTGATGTATGATAATGATGATGGTAATGGTTGAAAATGAGAAGTGAGAACATTGAAGGAGATAGGAAAGAAGATGGAGAAGAAAGATTGGGATTTTAGTAGAGATTCATGTAGTGAAAAAGGGAATTGGAATTGGAATGTCTCCATTATTCGATTGATACAGAGCAGCCTCACATGTGATTGCTCTTTTCACCCTCCCAACATTATGCCACGTCATCCAAATGTAATTTTCTTTTTTCACTTCCCACTTTATTGTTCTCTTTAGTTTTTAATAATTACATACAAATATGTTTAAGGTCAAATTTCGACTCCTTAGTAGTTGTCGAAAAGTTTATTATTTATATACTATTTCGCCAAAATAATCTTTCTTTATTGTCTAATTTTTTCTTAAACGTCTTCTATGTAGTAGTCATAATTTTTTTTTCTTTGATAATTTCAAATGAATGACTAGGGTATATTGCTAGCTAATTAACTCGGTTTATATCCGATTCGGTTTATTAAAATAAGGTATCTTATAAAACAATTCGTAATAGGTTTCAGATTAAAAACGAAAAGATCATTATTCCAATTAAAATTAGAATGAATTCAAAGATGACATCTAAATAAGGAATGGAGTTTCTTTATAAAGAATAATTTATCGGATATAAAAGAAAAATGTAAATTCAACAAATAAATAAATGTAAATATTAGGTAGGGCATGGGGTACTAGATAATATATGTTTTTTGAATATTCAATATTCAAATACTGAAAAGTAAACATAGGATTAGGTAGGGCATGGGGTACTAGATAATATGTGTTTTTTGAATATTCAATATTCAAATACTGAAAAGTAAACATACGATTAGGTACACTACTCTTCGAATGTCTTTTTTAAAAACATTAATCTTTTTTATGTTGGCCTTTGATTCTGATAACGAAACGATCGAATCCAACATTTGATGTATGGTAATGATGATGGTAATGGTTGAAAATGCATGGGAAGTGAGAGCATTGAAGGAGATAGGAAAGAAGATGGAGAAGAAAGATTGGGATTTTAGCAATGATCCATGCAGTGGAAAAGGAAAGTGGAATCTCTCCATTAATCGATTTATACAGAGCAGCATCACATGTGATTGCTATCCTCCCAACTCATCATGCCATGCCATCCAAATGTAATTCTCCTTTTTCACATCCCACTTTATCGCCTCTTTAGATTTTGATAATTACATACAAATATGTTTAAGGTCAAATTTTGATTCCTTAGTGTTTGGAAATCTTGTGCCTTGACCGTCACGATTTCCGTCCCAAGTCACAACTCAATTCACAGCATCTTGACAATCAAACGAAATCAAAGACAAACATAAAGTAAGAACGCAAGTGGTTTGTTAACCCGGTTCACGGCAATATCCGCTACGTCCGGGGTGGATCCGAGATCCACAATGATTGAATATTTGATATTAGATCATTTAAAATATTTGATTGAATACATCCCCTTATACATTTCAATGATTAACGAGTATATTTGTTTACATGAAAGATAAGTGATCAACTTTAGACATTTCAGTGATTCTGTCTGTGTGATCAAGGAAGCTCAATATTCACTAGTTAGGTGCAAGGTTGTTTCATAAGAATAGTAAGATCGGAAATTAATATATGTTTTGTTTCATGTTATTGAGTGGACTTCCCCCTTGAATCATTTCTTGCATTTTATTTTTCTTTATTAAAAAAATTATATAAATAATGAAACTATCGGGAAAATTCAAATACAGTTAAATGTTTTCAAAGTAGTTTTGACACAATTTTATATGTACAGTTCTTCTTCTTCTCGCTCTTCCAATATTCACAAAAACAATTCGTACTAACTAATAAAATGTAGTGTACATATGAAATTGTGTCGAAAATATGGTAGAAAATTAATAAAAGGTTGTGATTATATTATTTTTAAGCCATATATAAACCATTGTAATATACAATAAAAATGGGAGACTAAATGCCATTTTACTAACTAAATTTTATCATTTTCACTAACTCGATAAAAATAATTGAGAATCAAGCCTCATTTATAAGATTAATCATTGAATGTTATTTTGATTAAAACCCCCAGGTACCTTTTCTATATATGAGTTATATCATAAAACTCCCAGTTACCAGTCCACAATCACAAAAGGCATTTTGTATTCATAATATTTTCCTCCATTTCACATGCATGTATTCATAATAGTTTGTATATCTCGGGGGTTTTTTTCAGAAAATTGTCATCATTGGTTAATGTTTCTAGAAATCATTTAAATGGAATTAATTGGCTACATAACGGAATATAGAAATTTTGCACCACATAATTGCATCATAAAAATGTGTGAAGGGTCGGGCCTGCTCAACTCCTCGTTGGTTGTTGCTTTCCCTCATGCTCTATACACATAACCATGGTTACATCCAATTCTATATATTTCATTATGATCATATCATTACTTTTCAGTGGGATTTTGTGTTACAAGAAACTCCATGATGCTAAAGGTACACTACTCTTCGAATGTCTTTTTTTAAAACATTAGTCTTTTTTATGTTGGCCATTGATTCTGATAACGAAACGATCGAATCCAACATTTGATGTATGATAATGATGATGGTAATGGTTGAAAATGCATGGGAAGTGAGAGCATTGAAGGAGATAGGAAAGAAGATGGAAAAGAAAGATTAGGATTTTAGCAATGATCCATGCAGTGAAAAAGGAAGGTGGAATCTCTCCATTAATCGATTTATACAGAGCAGCATCACATGTGATTGCTATCCTCCCAACTCATCATGCCATGTCATCCAAATGTAATTCTCCTTTTTCACTTCCCACTTTATCGCCTCTTTAGATTTTGATAATTACATACAAATATGTTTAAGGTCAAATTTTGATTCTTTAGTGTTGGGAAATCATGTGCCTTGACCGTCACGATTTCCGTCCCAGTCACAACTCAATTCACAGCATCTTGACAATCAAACGAAATCAAAGACAAACATAAAGTAAGAACACAAGTGTCCGGTTGAATACAATATCCGCTACGTCCGGGGTGGATCCGAGATCCACAATGATTGAATATTTGATATTAGATCATTTAAAATATTTGATTGAATACATCCCCTTATACATTTCAATGATTAACGAGTACATTTGCTTACATGAAATATAAGTGATAAACTTTAGACATTTCAGTGATTCTGTTTGTGTGATCAAGGAAGCTCAATATTCACTAGTTAGGTGCAAGGTTATTTCATAAGAATAGTAAGATCGGAAATTAATACATGTTATTGAGTGGACTTCCCCCTTGAATCATTTCTTGCATTTTCTTTTTCCTTATTAAAAAATTTATATAAATAATGAAACTATCGCAAAAATTCAAATACAGTTAAATGTTTTCAAAGTAGTTTCGACACAATTTTATATGTACAATTCTTCTTTTTCTCGCTCTTCCAATATTCACAAAAACAATTTGTACTAACTAATAAAATGTAGTGTACATATGAAATTGTGTCAAAAATATGGTAGAAAATTAATAAAAGGTTGCGATTATATTATTTTTAAGCCATATATAAACCATTGTAATATACAATAAAAATGGGAGACTAAATGCCATTTTACTAACTAAATTTTATCATTTTCACTAACTCGATAAAAATAATTGAGAATCAAGCCTCATTTATAAGATTAATAATTGAATGTTATTTTGATTAAAACCCCCATCTACCTTTTCTATATATGAGTTATATCATAAAACCCCCAGCTACCAGTCCACAATCACAAAAGGTATTTTATATTCATAATATTTTTCTCCAGTTCACATGCATGTATTCATAATAGTTTGTATATCTCGGGGTTTTTTTTCAGAAAATTGTCATCATTGGTTAATGTTTCCAGAAATCGATTAAATGGAATTAATTGGCTACATAACGGAATATAGAAATTTTGCCCCACACAATTGCATCATAAAAATGTGTGAAGGGCCGGGCCTGCTCAACTCCTCGTTGGTTGTTGCTTTCCCTCACGCTCTATACACATAACCATGGTTACATCCAATTCTATGTATTTCATTATGTGATCATTACTTTTCAGTGGGATTTTGTGTTACAAGAAACTCCATGATGCTGAAGGTACACTACTCTTCGAATATCTTTTTTAAAAACATTAATCTCTTTTATGTTGGCCTTTGATTCTGATAACGAAACGATCGAATCTAACATTTGATGTATGATAATGATGATGGTAATGGTTGAAAATGCATGGGAAGTGAGAGCATTGAAGGAGATAGGAAAGAAGATGGAGAAGAAAGATTGGGATTTTAGCAATGATTCATGCAGTGGAAAAGGAAGGTGGAATCTCTCCATTAATCGATTTATACAGAGCAGCATCACATGTGATTACTATCCTCCCAACTCATCATGCCATGTCATCCAAATGTAATTCTCCTTTTTCACTTTCCACTTTATCGCCTCTTTAGATTTTGATAATTACATACAAATATGTTTAAGGTCAAATTTTGATTCTTTAGTGTTGGGAAATCATGTGCCTTGACCGTCACGATTTCCGTCCCAAGTCACAATTCAATTCACAGCATCTTGACAATCAAATGAAATCAAAGACAAACATAAAGTAAGAACACAAGTGGTTTGTTAACCCGGTTGACGGCAATATTCGCTACGTCCGGGTGGATCCAAGATCCACAATTCACTATGAGAAAAAGTTTACAAGTGTTCTTTGGAGATCACTCTCACTCACCAAGAAAGAAGAAGAACAAGACCAAGAAACCATAGAAACATGCAACTCTCTTACACTCTCTATTTCTATCTCTCTCTCTCAGGAATCAACCTCCATGAGGAGGAACCGATTCATCTCTCTCTCGTCCTTAGGAACAGCCTTTTCTTTTAGCAAAAGCACTCTCAACAACACACACGTGGACTTGAGTGTTGCTGTCCTGTTGCCTCTTCTTTCTCCATTTGCCACGTCACTTCCACTTATGAAGATTTCCAAGTTGGATCAACTCCAACACTTAGTAGTTGTCGAAAAATTTATTATTTATATACTATTTCGTCAAAATAATATTTCTTTATTGTCTAATTTTTTTTCTTAAACCGTCTTCTATCTAGTAGTCATAGTTTTTATTTCTTTGATAATTTCAAAAGAATACACGTTTACTTGCATAGTCTCGAACAAGTGTCTATCTCTTTTAAGCTTTGCTACTTATATAGCTTGTCTCCTAAGAAAAATGTTTGAGACTGATACATAACAGAGCCATCTTTTTTCTCTGCAGAGTTTTGCTGTCGCAAAATGTATCAGGCATTATCCCTCCAGAGTTTGGAGAGCTGCGCTATCTTAAACCATTGTAAAAGATTAAATAGACGTTAGATTTTTACTAATTTAATTATATAATGATCCTAAACGCATGTTATTTTGGTGCAGGATCCTTAGCCGTAACTTCCTTACTGGTCCAATTCCAGAGGAATGGGCTTCTATGCGTTTGGAACTGTTGTAAGATCGTTGATTAATAATAATTGATGTTTTTTCTTCTTTTTTTGACATCTAATTGATGCTTTTGTTGGTTCAATGGAATATATGCAGATCTTTATTTGGGAACCGATTGTCTGGTTCATTTCCGGAAGTACTGACGCGCATTACATCGCTCCGAAAGCTGTAAGATTTTGTATATAATCCAGGCCCAAGGCGGCCCGGTCTTAAAGCATAAGAAACATAGGCTTTAGCCCATGTTATATATATATAGAATATTTAAAGGCTACAATCTCATACACTATGTTGGTAGTTGGTCGGTTGCATATTCCCTGGTTCGAGACCGTTGTATGCTCTTTTGTTTTTGAAAATCAACTACACTTTTGTTTTATTATTAATTTTGGTGGCCCACAAATGCCCAATAATATAATAATATACCTGTGGTTACTTTCTAGTATAGTTTTGGATCTTAGTGGTCAACAATCCAAATTTATAACATTAGCAAATAAAACGAAATTCAAAAAATATTATTATATAATATGGTTACTATTAAACTTAAAATATTTAAATTGTAATTTAATACTGAACAGAAAGTAAAATTATAAAAACTATAATTTCGAATACATTAGCTCTTTTAAAAAAAAATTATTATTTTATTGTTATAAAATTTTAACTTATGTATATTAGGCTAAAGTTAGTACATATTCCCTTTAACATTATTTGAGAATGTCTCGCTTACGTGTCACATTCACATTCAACCTCACAAAATAATTAACAACAAGCTTTTCAAAAATTAAATTAGTTACGACCAAATGCCATTATCAATTTAATCAAGTTAACATCAGTTTCCTAGTTATTTTCTCTAGCATATATACTATATAAATATTTTGTTTCTTTGTTTTCCCTTTTACACTTGTATTTCTTTTTCTACAAGTTCACGTTCTCCAAACCGGAATATGCTATGTCTCGACTGCTATGATTTTCTCTCTGAATCCCTCATCGGCGACACCACCTCTCTCCTCAATTTTTGACGTCGAAGGATCTACAACGGAACCACAGTGGATTTTACTCCGCATACCCCTCCGCCGCCATCAGCGTTCTACAATCAAATCCATCGATCTCCTTAATCCACCATTCATGGATCGAGCTTCGCTCCTCATCCTCCTCTGTATATTCTTCGATCTGACTTGTAAACTTTGAGCTCAAACTGCAGGAGCAACTTTGGCTTATGGACCAGGAGCTTGTGCTTTGGTTGTTGCAGCAGTCCTTGAAGGTCGAACAGACATAGTAAGTTTGAATATATTTTCATTTTAGTATGATTTACGAAGCACATACTTATTAGATAAAACATGTAGCAATCAATTAAGAAGCATGAGTTGTGTCAGTCAAACCAATATTCAGTAGCATTATCTCATACTTATAAGCATGTTTAGGTTTATACATGAAAGAGATTTGACCAGAGCAGCTGGGATTCCTTCTCCATTATGCTAAATTAAGATAGACGATGAGTTCATGCTCTTCATCATGAAGAATATACAAAGTCTTCCGAACTAGATTGCTACATGTTTTATCACTGAGCGTAACTATCTTCCAAAAGCTTCCACCTTTGTGGCTCTAAGCTTCCACCTTTAGCACTGAGCGTAAGTATGTCTTTGGTTTTTAGGTGACGAGCTTGAAGATGACACGCCACCAGAAGCGGAAGATCGATATGATACATGTAGAGGTAAGTAATGAATGCCACTAGAAGGTGGGTCCTAGAAATATAGGGCTTATGTCGATTCGATATTCTGTGTTTCAAAATTTTTATATAGGGTCATGAATAGCTGGATGCAGCAAGTTTGCGTGAACATGAAGAGTATTGATATAGTTTTGGTCTTGGTGCATAGATCCTTGATGTGTGTTGATGCCGACAAAGAGGCTAATGCAAAGGATCTCATTCCAATTAAGGATATGTCCAAGATTGCTGATGATACTGCACACGACATAAGTATTTTTAGTTTTCTTAAAGTTTTACGACGGTCTTACAAAATTACTATGAAATCTTTTGTAACACGAGTATTTTTCGTTTTAGTTGTGGTTCTACATATAATTTTAACACTCCTTCTTTTGTATCTTGATTATTTAGGAAGACGTTCCTAAATTTGTGTGAGTTTCAAAATATTTATAAATGACATATATGAAATGTAAGGAAAAATTTGGAGAGATGCAGAGAAGAAGCATCCATGGTATGATGCCCCTCCTAAGGTCAAGGTAAGAGCAAATCAGCTAAGAAAATCTCAATACGTTGATTTTCTGGATTTAGAGGAACTGGCATAGTTAAGGAAAAATATATATACAATATTAACTTGTGTCAATAAGTCAGTGTTATAATGAATAATTTAATGTTTTGTTGAAAACTATTGTGCAACTTACTATATTTTTACGCAGTCATTCTAAACACGATTAATTTTTGGTTTTGGTCATGGTTATGTGTTATTAGAACTACATACTCGATGAAAGTCTGATTATTCTGTAGAAAAATACTAATTCGGTTATCTGTAAATATTTAGGAAGCCGTCCTACACATTTAGGAAGACTTTCATAAAACTTATAAATGAGAATTTTTGTGTTCATTTATATAACTTCTCAAATTGTCCTACACATTTATGAAGGCTTTTCTAAATGTGTAAATGAGAACTTTTGTGTCCATTTCTTGGAAATGAAACGTATTTCGGAAGATATGTAACGTATTTCGGAAAATCTTTTTAAATGATACAAATGATGAAAAAATGATCCTTTCTTGGAAATGAAACGTATTTCGGAAGATATATAGCGTATTTCGGAAAATCTTCCTAAATGATACAAATGATGAAAAATGATCCTTTCTTGAAAATGAAACGTATTTCGGAAGATATATAACGTATTTCGGAAAATCTTCCTAAATGATACAAATGATGAAAAATACAATGGATAGAGAAAGATACAAATGATGAAAAATGATCTTTTCTTGGAAATGAAACGTATTTCGGAAGATATATAACGTATTTCGGAAAATCTTCCTAAATGATACAAATGATGAAAAATACAATGGATAGAAAAAGATACAAATGATGAAAAATGATCATTTCTTGGAAATGAAACGTATTTCGGAAGATATATAACATATTTCGGAAAATCTTCCTAAATGATACAAATGATGAAAAATACAATGGATATAGAAAGATACAAATGATGAAAAATGATCCTTTCTTGGAAATGAAACGTATTTCGGAAGATATATAACGTATTTCGGAAAATCTTCCTAAATGATACAAATGATGAAAAATGATTCTTTCTTGGAAATGAAACGTATTTCGGAAGATATATAACGTATTTCGGAAAGTCTTTTGTGTCCATTTATACAAAACTTAAATTTAAGAAGTCATAATACACATTTAGGAATGCTTTCATAAAACGTATAAATGAGATTTTTTGTGTTAATTTATACAACAACTCTTAATCATAACTAGATATAAATCCTTAAAGCTAGCCAAAGACTTTAACATAAAAATCACTATCAATGAAAACATAGTTTATGAAAGCTTTCCTAAAACGTATAAATGAGAACTTTTGTGTTCATTTATATAACTTCTCGAATTTAAAAAGTTAACCTACACATTTAGGAAGGTTTCCTAAATGTGTACATGAGAACTTTTGTGTCCATCTATACAAAACTCAAATTTAAGAAGCCACAAATAGGCACAAAAGTTCCTAAAACGTATAAATAGGCACCAAAGTTCTCATTTATACGTTTTACGAATGCCTTCCTAAATGTATATGATGGCTTCCTAATTTTCAGTGGTTGTATAAATAGACACATAAGTTCCGATTACACGTTTTAGGATGAATTACTTGACCATTTAAAAACTTACTAAACATTCAAGTAAACAAATATTGATTTTTAGTTTTCATATTGTGTTGACATATCTGACCAAATTTGAGTTGTTGTATAAATAAACACAAAAGTTCTTGTTTATACGTTTTAGGAAGCTCTTCATAAATGTGTAAAACGGCTTCCTAAATTTAAGTTATTGTATGAATAGACACAAAAGTTCTCATTTATACGTTTTAGAAAAGTATTCCTAAATGTGTAGAACGGCTTCCTCAATTTGAGTTGTTGTATAAATGAACAAAAAATTTATCACTTATACGTTTTAGGAAAGCCTTACTAAATATGTATGATGACATCCTAAATATTTACAGATAATGAATTAGTATATTTGGAACCAAAAATAATGTGTTAGCCATGGGGAAGCTTTTCCTCTTCCATGTAGTTTTCATAAGAAAGGTAACTCCTGCAGTCTCCTAGCCATGAAGCCAGCAGAATTACTCTGTTTTAGATTTCTTTCATTGACAAGAAGTGCTCAAATATTTGCAGGGGATGAGAACATATGACTATATATTAGCCATGAGAGAGGAGAACCAATTTGCAGAAGTGGACCCTTTTGATGAATTAGATTCGTCTTCAGATGAAAGCTCCGATTTTGATTCGCCTGAAAGGCCAAGACAAACAACGTTTATCTCCAAGTTTATGTGCAGGAAAACAAATGAGGTGTATATAATCAATCATAACTCTTTTACAATATTGTTGCCACTATCAAGGCTTCTCAAAGATTATATTATGTTTTCGACAAAATCAGCATAGACTATCCATAAAAATAGAAGGTTATTTTATTGATACTTAACAAAGAATCACACAATATAATGCTAAAAAATGAAAACATCATTGCAGAAACGAAGAAATGGATTACTAAACTAAATTGGGTTTAAGAAAGAACCAAAAATTTGCAGTTTGAGAGGTCAGCCGTTGAGGCATCTTCTTCTTCTGGTGTGTTTTTTATTCGATATTGTGCAGCCCATTCTTCTTTACCAGAGCTAGCCATCTCTGAATCCATCTCTTAATCAGTAATAGCAGTTTCGTCTCCAAGAGATTGTTCATCGAGTTGTCGTTTCTTTCTTTTCCTCAAGTTGTCGTTGAGCAGCCACGTTTTGGACGACGTTGTCCTGTTGTTAAGCCTCCATAGGAACCGTTGGGAGATCAATGTTTTGTCCCAAATATGGCTGAGCCGAGTATGGAACAAAATGCTTCTCCTCCAGCTCCAATGCATGATTCATCATAATTGGAATCTGTGAAAGATCTGTATTTTGTCCCCAAAACTGCTGCTCCGTTTGAGAGAGATGAGTGGACTATTCTTCAGCATCCTAACGACAGAACTAAATAAATTATTAAGAATGTTAGTTGTACTTGTCAGCAAAAAGTTTCAATTTTCATGCATGTTGAACGCTTGACACAAATGAGATTAACAATTTAACATAGAGAAAGAACACAAATAGTCAAATTGTAGTGAATATCAAACCTGAGCCATAATTGGGTTGCTTGCATCGTCAATTTCATCCTCTTATTGGGAGACAAACCGTCTTTGATACTTTTTTCAGACTCAGGATTAGCAGAGCCCTTGATCTGATCAAATGTCTCTAAAGCATCCTCAAAGTCATAGTCTTTTGCAAATTGTTCCCCAAACGGAAGCTTGACAAAATGAGAAACACAATCCTTCTCGGTTTTACCAAAGCACAACATCACTCAAATCCTCATTGATTCCCCGGATAATTCCTCCTTCAACAACTACCTCTCTCAGACGAAGATCGCCGACGAAATCAACAGCCGTACGACGATTACCCTTCTCGTCCTCAACAATGTCGCAATGGCTTCTCTCGCCGGGAAACATCCACTCTACGTCATCTAAGCCTCCTTGTACTCTCTCCACCACACTCTAGCAAACCATCGAAAACTAGGATTCGTCAACATCACCGATCTTAAAGAAGGCAAAGTCGGATTTGGCTCCGCCGCTTCGGGTTCCAAGCTCAATTCCTCTTACACAAAATCTGTTAAGCAAATCCCTTACAACATCTCGGTTTTCGAGATCGATGCTCCGATTATCGCTCTAGGAGTCTTAACCGCCCCTGCTCCTTTCACACCAGCGTTGCTCCGTCGAGAGTCGCCGAGACGGTGCTCGAGCCAAATTTCCCGATCTAATTCTGGGTAAATTTCATTTTTTATATTTTAATTAACGTCAGTAAGCTATGGGTAAAATGAACTTTTGGCTCTTTAATGAATGTTATAAACAGGATTTTTGAATGTATGTGCTAGTTTGGTCAGAAAATTTGTAAAAAATGCTATTTTGACCAATTTTGACCAATTTCTCAAAAGATAATAAGCCAACAAATTTTAATACAATTCATCATTTGATATAGGGCTGGGAATTCGGTTAGTTCGGGTAATTCGGTTCGGGTAATTCGGGTTTTCGGTTAGTTCGGTTTTTAAAAATTTTGCCGAAAATAACCGAATAAAATATCGGTTCGGTTCGGTTCGGTTATCGGGTAGTTCGGTTATTTGTTTTTATAACCGAAAATAACTGAAATTCAGTTTAATTCGGATAGTTTTGGTTATTTTCGGTTATTTCGGTTATTTTCGGGTAATTCGGGTCGGGTAGTTCAGTTATTTTCGGGTAATTCGGTTATTTTTGGGTAATTCGGTTATTTCGGGTAATTCGGTTCGGGTAGTTCGGTTATTGTCGGGTATTTTCTGTTATTTTCGAAAAAATTCAAAAAAAAAACTTTAATTTTTTTTTTTTTTTTAAGTTCGGTTAACCGATCGGTTCGGCCGAACCGAACCGAAAACCGAAATTAATTTTAAATCCTACCGAAAATAACCAAACCATAACCGAATTTACAAAACTTCGGTTCGGTTCGGTTCGGTTAGTTCGGTTCGGTTTTTATTCTCAGCGCTAATTTGAATTATGCAGGAACCTAGAAGGGAATAAATTTTCAGGACCAATATCTCCCAAGATTGGGAACTTGGTTTATTTGGAAGAATTGTAAGTTTTTTTCTCTCATGTCATTTTATAATTGTATCTTTCTTTTTTGTGCCTACCTACTATAATTATTATTATTTATATGGTTTTGCGGCAGATATCTGTCTTCAAATTTCTTCAATGGCCCTTTTATTGAACAGTTTGGGCTGCTTAAGAACATGACTTCTATGTAAGGATTCATTCCTTGTTAATTTTTTTTTGTCGGCTCATTTCTTGATAGTTAATAATTAATATATGTATATTTCTTGTTTTTGTGGTGTGGTAGGAGGATAAACGACAATAATTTTAGTGGACCAATACCAGATTTCATTGGAAACTGGACAAAAATAAAGAAACTGTAAGATTATTTGCTTTTCCCAAATTTCTATATATATATATATATTTTTTTTTTTTTTTAAATTGGGAATTTATATTAAACAAAAGTTTGGTTAAGTACATACATAATTTTTTTTTGCAATTTCCTTTAAAACCATACGCTGGAACTTTCCGACATCGGAAGAAAGCATGACGTTGTCTAAAGAACTGAAATATTGTTTTGCAGGCAGATGCATGGTAGCGGTTTGGATGGTCCACTACCCTCTAGTATTTCTGTCCTGATTAGCTTGTCCATCCTGTATGGAACTAATAAAAAATTAATTATTTTCAAATCCACTTCATCTTAAAACAATTAATGTTGATTTGTTGTGTTGTGATTGAGAGTCAGATTAGCGACTTAGGAGGAAAACCGTCTTCCTTCCCTCCACTGAAGAATTTGGAGTCTCTGAAGTTATTGTAAGTTAAAAACAAACCTTTTCCATTGCTCTCCTAGAAAACATTACCAATTAATCTTGTATCCAGGGAGTTGAAGAGTTGTAACATAAATGGGCAGCTTCCAGAATATCTCGGATATATATGATGTATCTCAAAACACTGTAAGTCATCAATATACAATAAGAAAAAAATCACTAAGATAAGCTTGATTGTGAGTTAAACTCGGTATGTTGATTATGTTTGTTGTGTAGTGACCTCAGTTTTAATCTCCTAACCGGCAAGATCCCTTCATCATTAGCCAACCTGAAGTTAGTATATGTAAGGACTACATTGTAGGAAACAAAGTATCAGTTTAGAATCTATTTTGTTTCTTCATTCATGAAAATAATTTTGAAATCTTTTGTATCAGTTACTTGGGAGGAAACAAGCTGACAGGGAGGCGATCTCATCGAAAGAAACAAAATTTTGTATGGATACACATATCTTTGCTAACTTTTCAATTATGCTAACTTACGTAGATTTTAAAAATTGTGCTTGTTCTCTTTTGATGTGCAGAGATTTATCTTATAATAACTTGACCCTCCAAAGTTCGATTCCCAGTGGTGATTGCAACCAGGGAGGATCCAGAAAATAATTTAGTATGGACTATTTAAAAATATTAAATATAATTTAGTAAGTTAATATATAATATACGATTGTAAATTTTTTTTATTAGTTATTAAAAATTTACATCTTATTTTAAACAAAATTAATTGAGCCAAACTAAAAAAAAAATTCCCGTAAATATTAAATATTTATTTTTGAGTAATATTAACATAAAATTGTATATTGCATCTTAATTGTTTTAAATTTTATTTTAATCTAAGTATTGAAAGAAGATTAAATATTAAATCACCAACAACGAAATTTATTTAAAAATAATAGTGAGAGTAAAACGTGAAGAAGTTGTATTTTTGTACTTTGGAAAAAAAATGTTACTAAAAAAAGATAGAAAATCAATTGTAAAGAAGAAATAAAAGTTTTAGCAAAAATAAAGGAAACAAATAACAAAAACAAAGGAAAAAAATAACAAAAACAAAAGGAAAAAATGAGCAAAAACAAAAGAAAAAAATGAGCAAAAAAAAAGAAAAAAAAAAGAGCTGATAACTTCTATTTTGGAAAACTAAAGAAAAAAAAAAAGTAATGCACTTTGGGGAGTTTTAACTCATGTTGCATGGGACACATCAAATGAGATGATAAGGTTCATTTAAATTTATACCGAAACAAGTGGTTTATATCATTTAGGATGTGGCACGTGCCACACCACCTCCTCCTCGTCCATATCATTTAGGTGTGTTAGCAGAGGGGAAAATGATTGCATTTAAACAGTTGTGTACAAAGTCCAGTCAAGGAAGCCGAGAGTTTTTGAATGAAATAGGGATGATCTCGTCTCTACAACATCCAAATCTTGTGAAACTATATGGATGTTGTGTTGAAAAGAAGCAATTGATATTGGTCTATGAGTATTTGGTGAACAGCTCTCTATCTCGTGCACTATTTGGTCCGTTTCCTCAACTTTTCAATCGCCAAAGACTAGAAACCATGTGGGTGACATGAATGCTAAATATCTCTGTGAATGTATTTTGCAGGAAAAGACGAGTTCGAGAATAAAACTAGAATGGCCAACCCGAAAAAATGTCAGCTTCGATTCATCCTTTTTTATTTTGCTATTTCTATAATGCCGTTTGTTTATTTAAGAAAAATGACACAATTTTTTGAACCATAGCAAAATCTTGTAGCTTATAAAAGTGAATGGAATGTCAAGTTGTCAACTTAAACAAAAAAGTGTTCACTTTCATGCACGCGTTGTCCAACTAGAGTTGATTACTTTCAGTTTGTTGTTATGTCTTAATCCTCTTCATGTCATGGAGGCTAACCTGAATCAGATGAAACTTACAAGTTGAATTGCTGAACCATTGTAGATTAATTCTTAGGTAGATTATCTGAAATTTTAGTACTTGTGACATTTTATCTTTGAAAATATTGAATATTGATGATGGTAAATAAATTAGAAAGAAGGCAAAAACAATTTGATTTCATTGATTGTTTTCCCCGAGTACACAAACATTCACATATCAAAGTCTTGCACCACAATGAAACCAGAAACTAGAAAAGAGAAAAAGATGAAAACAGAGCAAAGTTTTAAAACAAAAGTTGCCAGTTTTGTACATACATAATAACAACCATTTTATAATTGTTGTTATTTTTGTGGCTAAATTCAAACGTTGGCCGCACTTCTGAAGGATCCGAGAGACTTAGAACCTGAGGCCCTAAGAACGAACTGGTGATAAAATGCAGCAATGGCAGCTCCGATGAATGGTCCCACCCAGAAAATCCACTGTAATTAGAGCAAAAATATTCCATTATTTTATGATTAATTAAACAATAGAATTACAGTTTGATTAGTTTTAATTAAGACTAAAAGAAAAAAAAAACAAAAACTTACGTGGTCATCCCACGGCTTGGACTCGTTGAAGATAACAGCAGCTCCGAAACTCCTGGCCGGGTTAATGCCCGTTCCGGTGATCGGAATAGTCGCCAAGTGAACCATAAACACCGCAAACCCAATCGGAAGTGGCGCCAACACCTATATTTCATTATTCATAACCACAAGTATAATTAATTAATTAGTCAGTCGAATTATGTCATGTTAACTAACGATCTTATATATAATTGAAACTAGTTGATGATAAAATACGAACGGGAACGTGGGAGTCTCGAGCGTTGCGTTTGGGATCAGTGGCGGAGAAGACAGTGTAGACGAGGACGAATGTGCCGATGATCTCTGCGGCGAGGCCAGTGCCTGTGCTGTAGCCATCGGCGAGAGAGTTGGCTCCTCCGCCGTAACGAACGTAGTAAGAGCTTTGAAAGGCCTTCACGAACCCAACTCCACAAATCGCACCCAAACACTGAGCCACCATGTATAGCACCGCCCTAATCAGCGACACCTTCCGCGCCAAGAACAAGCCGAACGTCACCGCAGGGTTGATGTGACCACCTTCATAAAGTTTTGGGGTCAATTTCAAATAAACGAATATTTGAAGGGTACGTTTCTAATGTCACAATTTTAAAGGCTCTGAACCGGGTATAGGTTCGGCATAGTTTTACCTGAGATACCGGCGGTGCAGTAGACAAGGATGAAGATCATGCCACCAAAAGCCCAGGCTATGCCGAGGATTCCGACGCCGCCGCAGTCGTCTCCGCCGGCGGTTTTGTCGGAACTAATCTTGTAGCCGATGACAGTCAAGACGGTGACGTACAAGAAGAGGAGAGTGGCTACGAACTCGGCGATGACGGCTCTGTATAAGGACCACTTCGTCAGCTCCTCCGCGTCGAAGAACGGTGTAGGCGGTGGATCTTCGTAGTCCCTCGCCGTGAATCCCTCTGCTCCTTCCACGTTCTTCGCCATTTATATAATTTTTATTTAGAAAAATGGGTTTTTGTTGTTGTTTATGTTGTGTGATTGTTAAGAGATGAAGGAAGGTTGTTTATATAGAGTGAGTTCTTAGTGAATTAATGCTCTTGTTAATTTTGCATACATGTTAATAATTGTAAGCTATACGTATATATTATTTTAATTGATTATATATATATACTACAATAGTGTTTCCTTGGTACGTTTATGGTTGTTTTATTATTCGTTTAGATGAAATGAATATAGAAATGTATATGGCGATTATGATTATTTTTGTGGAAATTAGTTTTCACTAATTAATTACCTAGCTAGCTGTCCTGATATGTAATCTAATCATTGCTTCATAATTAATATGAGTCTATATGAATAGTTGACCAAATATCCGACATTTATTAACGTTTTAACAATAATATATGTTATTTGTTGACGTGCTAACAATAATAACAAGTATCATATACTATTGTTAGCACGTTGTAAATATCATATATTATTGTTAATACAACGTACTCTGTTAACACTTTACAACTATCACATGTTATTGTTAGCACGTTAACAAGTACCGGATATTTTTGTTAGCGTACAAAACAAATATCTAATATTACGTTCTCCGATGATGAATAGTGTCACCAATTTTATTCATTGATAACATAGTTTTTGGGCTAATGGCATTTTAAGTAGTTATTTAAAATTAAAAGGGTATCAATGATTTTTTTTCTCTTTCCTACTTATTTAATTTTGAATTATCTATTGTTACTTAATTTTCGTATTATAAATGGTTAGATAGTGATAATACTCTAATTAATATAGGGTGTTTTGTTTAATATCAATGGTTGACCACAAAATTAGGTGAATAGCAAAAATAGTTTCGAAACTAGGAAAGTAACAAAGAGAAAAACAAATACACCATAATTATTCTTCTCGCTTTAGAGTAACTACAAAAATGCCATTGTTCAGATTTTTTTTTTCCGGCGTTAGTATATACCACCAACACTGTTCATCTGATATCGTTAACATTGTTCATATGATATCTATAGTATTGTTATCCGATGGTTAACTATTTGGTTAACATGATAACTAACATGGTACAGCGTTAAACCAGTTAGCATATCATAAATTATCGTTTTCATCCAGTTATCATATCATAGAAAATATAAAAATTATCATGATAACTCAGTTATCATATCATAGAAAATTTGTGTAACTAATTAACTAACTTTGTTATCATTACAAAGTTATACAAAATTATACAAAATTATACTGATAACACATTAGTTAACTTTGTTATTGATTAACTTCAATTCAATGTAATTGAACAAATAAAAATCCTCAAACCCCATAAAAATGAAATGGAACACCGACATGGTGACCACCGTTGCCACCACCGTACCAGCATTATCACCGCCATCGACATTGTTACAATCACCGACACTATCACCATCATCAGCCGACATTATCGTCACCATCGTTATCGTCGTCACTACTGTCACCACCATCACCGTCACCAACCGTCGCCATCATGGTCGCGCGCGAACACTATCACCAACCTTCACCATCCTTCACACCGTTCTTCTTTCTTCTTCTTTTTTCTTCTTCTCTGTCATCTTCTTTCATCAGGGAATGTTAGTGAGAGAAAAAAAAAGATGTAATTAGTTTGTAAACATAATGGTAAAATGGATTTTTGCTAGTGAATAGTAGATAATGAATACAAGTATATGAGAGAACTAATTTTTATATTATCTATTACCATCAATTGATAATACCCATTAATATATACCAGTATTGCGTAATATATAATATATTCCACTATTTATTTATTTTTGGAAGCAACACTTTCATTTCCATTAGTTAGCATATAACTGATTTTCATAATATACGTAACTATTCATATCTATATTGTGTGTGTGTCTATTATCTCTGTTAGTATTTGTCGTAGAAAAATTAATGATTGTAAAATTAACTGATGATCTTATCGCTTCGTTGACGAAATTAGAAGTTGAGTTTTCATTTTTGGTTTCAAATGTTACAAATCTTTAGACTAAATCTAAACTTATTAAAGATTCGGATTATTTAAAAGAATGATTGTGGAGCTATTAAGAACAGCGACCTTTTAATTCTAAATCTATGGAAGATAATGGAGTTTTATGGTTAATTTAACTTAGCCTCGCCGCCCCATCACCTAAAATGTAGCTTTCATTTGGACCGACCCTAACATACTATATGCTTCTAATATTTTATTTCTCTTGTCCTATGTCATGAGCTTGTCCTCCCCATAGAATAATATAGCCTGTCACTCTTATACACACATGTGACTCTTATCAATTTAGGCTAATTTAGTTGAAAGTTGGTTTTTTTGGACATTCGGTTTTAAGATGCCATAACGTTGAAAACTTTGAGATAGGTATAGATAAGATTGATTAAGGGTAAAAGTTCTGATTATGTCGATTCCACCATCTTTAAATTGCTACTTCAATCTTGTATCTACAACACTCTCTAGAAGGAGCGAAATAGCCGCAGTCAATTCATAAATTTCCCCAATTCATTAGTTCATTGACGCATCATATACAATATTAATTAATTTAATAGTTTCATTTTTCACCGCATAAAACTTCATCTAAATCATATGCAGCTGATCATATGTTATGTAAACCATGCATATATTATATCTAGTCTTCTTAAAAAAAAATCATCTATGAAAATTAGATTCTATATATTTACTAATTTCGAGAAGAGTTATTAGTAAAAATGAGAGATGGAAAAAAGTGTCTCTTTGAACAAGAGCTCAGCTAACCCTACCATTACATTAACATAATTATTACAAGTACATAATAGAACAAACGGCGTCGTTTCAATGGTTCTGTTTCCACTAAGGTCGAAATCTTATGGACGTTGGGGTGGGTGACGTGGAATGAAGGGCCCACTAGACCCGAGAAACCGTCCAATAGCTCCGACAAATGCATCGGCACCGTCCATAACGATTAAGTCCAACTCAGTACTCAGTACAGCCGTCGGTTCCACTCAACCACTCCTATCATGCCACGTAGAATAGACCCCACAAGTCGTCAACAATTATTTACTCTCACTCTCTTTCTTCAACCTCAATTCCAATTGCAATTTTCTTACGTACAAAATTATTTAGAGAAAATGTAAAAAATAAATAAATTAAAAACATAAAAGTGAAGACAGACAAAAAGGAATGTGGTGAAATGTGGTGTTCATGGCTAATGTTCTGCCACGTCACAATAACCTTATCGTTTTAGCGACGTCCCTCTGCTCTTATTGGATTATATTTCCACGTCAGCAATGTGCACTCTCTCATTCTTTTTTTCTTTTTTTTTCCATCTTTGTCGCTTTCGTTTGTAAAAGAATTGTCTAATCGATCGATATTAGGTATGTGTGTAATTCTCTGTATAAAAATAAGCAATTTTTTCTGAGCCATTTTGTTTTGAATGAAATTTTTTTTAACGAGGTTGGATCCTTCGTGCCTAGGACCAGAGCATGTTATAGGATCCCGTAGCTAAACGGGTTAAATTAATGGAAACACTTCCGTTAGCAAAAACCACTAGTCCACTGTCGCTTGATTTCTGATAGCCTACCAAATAAACCAATATGCTTTCAATTCATGGTTCTCGCAAACTAGTGTAGTGTAATATATTGTCAAAAGTCTTTTGAACAAACGTATATACTTGCTGACAATGATTAATCCAAAATAACAGATTAAATTACATCGATTATACATATATAAATCTATTATGAAATATGAATATATTAGTTGATGCAGCACAGAGTCATAACTAATTTATGTAGTGTCCTATGAAAAATTCTACACTAGTTGATCGTTTTATGTATGTATACAGTATACCGCATCTTACAAAGTTACACTGTTACTCAAATTACGTTTTTGTTTTGGCCGAAATTTCCTTTCACGTTTTTGTGCGTTATTTTACAAGATGACTCAAATATAATTCAATTTCTTTATAAATATACTTGCTTATACTGTCCTATGACAAACTTTAACACTAGTTGATCGTTTTGTGTATGTATATATGCTGCAGCTTACACAAATAAAGCTAAGTCTCAAATTACTTGCCTATGCGTCATTCTACATAATGGCTCAAAATATAAATTAATTGTTTCCATATAAAAATAATAGCGTACTTATATATTACCAGATTTAGCATGAGAAAGATGCAAGAATAATCCAGAATGTGCTAGAAAACGGCAGAATACGCACGAATCGTGTGACACGATGGAGACAAATACTTTTAACGCTTACAAATGATATTATGAATATTTGTCAAAACTTATAAGTAGCTATGCATGTGGGTACAGCTTACAGATAAGCTATGTTTACAAATATGTATTTATTATTATTTCTGTTCATCGCTTGTATAATTGCTCAGTTTGGTTGTTTGTCAACGGTCAAATTTTTGGGTGATGCCTAGCGAAACTTAATGACGTGACTGTTGGACGTTGATCTCTCAGTAGCAATATATAATGGAGTTATTTGGAAATATTACAGTATGGAAATATTAATTTTATTTCCCGTTTTTAGTGTTAAGGTTAAACTACATGTTTCATGCAAATATAAAATTAGTTAATAGACTTTTATGCAAAATTCATTCACTCTAATTGGGGCACCACACCATGTTAGTTTAAAACTTCATTTAATGTGGATATTGATGATTAAATCCAGAAAGATTATTACCACTTTCCTCATTAAATGACCACTATAATTTTTACTACCAAAATGCAGAGCCGAGAGGCAAAGATGAAAAAAACCATGGACCACATGATAAATCTATATAAAGAACCCTTTAATCTTCTTCTCACAACCACAACAACCAGAACCAAAACAATTCCTAAGAAAGTCCAGAAACATCCATTACATTACATAAATGGCGAAAGACGTGGAAGGAGCAGAGGGATTTCCGGCGAGGGATTACCAAGATCCCCCGCCTACTCCGTTTTTCGACGCGGAGGAGCTGACGAGATGGTCCTTATACAGAGCCGTCATCGCCGAGTTCGTAGCCACTCTCCTCTTCTTGTACGTCACCGTCTTGACTGTCATCGGCTACAAGATTAGTTCCGACAAAACCGCCGGCGGAGTCGACTGCGGCGGCGTCGGAATCCTCGGCATCGCCTGGGCTTTTGGTGGCATGATCTTCATCCTTGTCTACTGCACCGCCGGTATCTCAGGTATAACTATACCGAACCGGTCCGGTTTATACCCGGTTCAGAGCCTTTAAAATTGTGATATTAGAAACGTACCCTTTAAATATTCGTTTATTTGACATTGACCCCAAAACTTTATGAAGGTGGTCACATAAACCCTGCGGTGACGTTCGGCTTGTTCTTGGCGCGGAAGGTGTCGCTGATTAGGGCGGTGCTATACATGGTGGCTCAGTGTTTGGGTGCGATTTGTGGAGTTGGGTTTGTGAAGGCCTTTCAAAGCTCTTACTACGTCCGTTACGGCGGAGGAGCCAACTCTCTCGCCGATGGCTACAGCACGGGCACTGGGCTCGCTGCAGAGATCATCGGTACATTCGTTCTTGTCTACACTGTCTTCTCTGCCACTGATCCCAAACGCAACGCACGAGACTCCCACGTTCCCGTTAGTATTTATTATTAGCCAATTACTTTCATTTATAAGATCGTTGATTAACATGATATAGTTTTGATACTAATTAATTAATTAATATGAATTATGAAATGAAAGGTGTTGGCGCCACTTCCGAT
The DNA here is from genome assembly GCA_002933915.1 of Eutrema heterophyllum. Taxonomy (NCBI): domain Eukaryota; kingdom Viridiplantae; phylum Streptophyta; class Magnoliopsida; order Brassicales; family Brassicaceae; genus Eutrema; species Eutrema heterophyllum. The sequence goes on from PKMM01034783.1 coordinate 34,286, forward strand.
TGGGTTTGCGGTGTTCATGGTACACTTGGCAACTATCCCGATCACCGGTACCGGAATTAACCCGGCAAGGAGTTTCGGAGCCGCCGTTATCTACAACGAGTCCAAGCCGTGGGACGACCACGTATGTTTCTATCTCTCTTAACTAAAAACTAATCAAACTATAGTTATACTATTGTTCAATGGAAAAAATAATGGTCTATTTGTGCTCTAATTACAGTGGATATTCTGGGTGGGACCATTCATTGGAGCTGCGATTGCTGCATTTTATCACCAGTTCGTTCTAAGGGCCTCCGGTTCCAAGTCCCTCGGATCATTCAGAAGTGCGGCCAACGTTTGAATTTAGCCACAAAAGAAAAAAAATGTGGTTACTATTATGCAGAAATTGGGCACGTGATTTTAAAACATGCCATCTTTTTCCCCTTGTCTCTTTCGTTTTTTCCTCTGCTTCTATTTGGGCGAATTTCAATTAATGGAGTTTTAGTGGTTTTACACTTTCATCTTGGCAATGTCAGTGAGTTTGGGTATTGAGAAAAAATCGACCACTTTGCTTCGCTTATTGATCTCGTTCTCCTCTGATAATGTGTTGTAACGTTGATACATGGTCTTTAGAGGCTACAAATGGATCGTTTTCATCAAGAGGTGGAGACGAATCAATAACCAATAACCTTATGCAGTATCTTGAGTTAAAAAAACTCATGTGCTAGTGATTTGATGAACATAGGATCTCTTACCACTAAGAATACCAAATTCAACTAACGAAGGTTGAGATCCCTAGGCAAAGTTCAACAATTTCGTTTTTAAAGTGCTAATCGAAGCATAGCATAAAATTGGGATTCAATAAAAGCGGCAAAATAACAATCCAAAACTGAGTTGTTCTTAAATTGAAACATAGATGCTAAAACCTCAAAAATAAAAGTCAAAGGTGACAGAAACGAACACACCATTTCCAATTCCGTTTTTAATTCTCAGGGATTTCAACCTCACCATCTTGGATCTCTTGTTGAATATCCTTCGGATCTTTCCCATCTACAGTGCATCCAACGGAGACGCAAGTCCCCAGAATCTCTCTCACAGTCCCGCTCAGTTCCTTGGCGATAGATCTCGGCCTCATGATCCTCGCGATCTCAATCACATCGTCGAACGAGATATTACCATTGTGCTTAATATTCTTAACCTTCTTCCTGTCTCTCTCCGGCTCCTTCAACGCCTTGATCACAAGAGCGGCGGCAGAGGGAACCACTGTGACTTTAGCCTGACGATTCTGCACCGTAAGCTTCACGGTTACACGCAATCCTTTCCATTCCTTGGCGGTCTCCTTCGCGATGTCTTCTCCGATCTTCTTTGGAGCCAGACCGAGTGGACCGATCTTCGGAGCTAGAGAACTCGCGGCTCCGACTTCTCCTCCGGTTACACGGACGTACACATCAACGATCTGACTCGGGTCCAACTTCGGCGGCATGGCTGTCTCGGGTTAAACGGAGCTCTTAAGGATTCTACTTTTCTCGTTGCGATCGAGTCCCGGGACGAGGAGGAGGCGCTTGAAGTATAGCTCGGAGATAGAAGATATGAAGTCGAAATTAGGGCTTACGAAACAGAGAATGGCGAATTTACCCTTGTACGTACTCGGGCCTAAGAGAATGAATGATCGATCCATCTATCATCTATGGGCTTAATCCGAAACTGTACAAATTACACTATCGGTTTTATTACGGTTTAGTTTAATAAATCTCCGGTTTGACAGAACCGTTGTACTTCTCAATTGGAAATCGAATCGTCGTCTCTTTGCTCGGACAAAGGCTTTCTCGGGGCAAACTCGTCGATGTTGCCTCTGATCAGGGAAGGAGGAAGAATGGCGGGAGGATCTGAGAGAAAGACGATACTGGTGGGTCTGGTTCTAGCTCTTGTTCTTGGAATCGCTGTTTACTTAAGGCTCTGGACAATCGATTATACTCTATCTTCTGACCACTCAGAACGCTTAAGGTCTTCCCTTCTTTTCTCAAATCGGAAAACGATTCTATTTCCTACTTGGTGTAGTTTAACCACTGTAATATCTGGTTTTTTGGTAGTATTTTCTCCAAGTATTGAGTTGTAATATGATGAGGGGTCGTCAGTTTCGGTAGCTGTGGATTTCAAGTTTCCGACTTTAGTTTTGAATGCCTTTGAATTGCTCTCATACCTCAGATGCATTTGTATAATCAAGGTTTATGGTAAGTGAAGTGGTGGTGGTTTATTTGATCATTCAAGTAAATGTTTATGGTTTGAGATTTACTTTGGTATAGGAGACAGTTTGATTTGGCGAATAGGGAGGCAATGGATGAATCCGCAGAATGGCGGAGAATGTTTGACAATGAAGCAGCGAAAGCTTCTAAATGTAACACAGAACTGGCACTGGTATTTTCTAAGCTCCTCCATGTACAAAGGTTTCTTTTTGCTTTAGGGATTTATCAATATGTACTAGTTATGGTTGTCTCTGTGGTGAAATCCCATCTGCTTCTGAAATGTACAGTCGTGTCTGCTCTACTTAGATTGTTTTCGCGGCTTGTGCATTCTTTGGTTTCGTAAATGGTTATTTTGTTGGCTCTATGACTGTTAATAATGGTCGTAGCTTTTATTCCATGGAAAGTTGATACGGAAGGTTTAGTTTACCCGTTGATCAAGAAGCATCAGTGCAAAACACTGCCTTTCCCCGTTTCGGTTGATTTTGGAGCATTGCTTGTTCTTGTACAGATCAAAGAGTCATCTGGGAATGGAAACACCTTTACCTTCAATCAAAAGCTAGAGTCATTACATAAGGTGACATTCCCGATCAGAAATTCAAATCTACAATCATTATAATATTGGATGCTTGTGGCTCATTGGTTCTTTGTCTCTTGGGTAGGAAAATGCGGTGTTGCTTATTCAGATAGAGACATTAAAACAAGAGCTGGAAGCTTCACGGTTGAAGTGCCGTTCAAGAGAGGCACCCCGTTAGATTAATTTTCGTGATAGATATCCTCAGACTGCTGTCAGCGTTTGATTTGGGTTTAGCTCATTCCGCTGCTGGTAAGAAAATCTTGAATATTCGATTCTGATGTATAACAGTTGTCATATACAATTTATACGCTCTTTCTTGGAACAGGCACTAGCAATACCTATAATATACAACACTATTTTCATCACCTCGTATTGAGATGATCAATTCTAGAATTCAGTTCCCAGGCCCTATCACTGAATTCATCTTGTTTCGTGTTATGTTATCTCCAGATATGCATCCTTAAGTTTATAGTCTTATAGATACTAAAATAGTGATACAGTTTCAAGCCATCGGTGTACCTTCATATTTGCTTTGTGAACATATGGGTTTGCTCGTGATAGTAGGCGAGAGGCTGCATTGTAGTATAGTAAAATGTGACGACTTATATGAGTTGACCTTAAGAATATCTATCTTTAGAAAAGCCTTATCCGTTACATTAAAAAAAACTATTATACCCTTATTATTTGTATTCAGTTTGTTTATCTCCCGTAAGGTTACATTATTTTTAATAGTAATCTAATCTAGTATGAATATCTCTAGAAAGGCCTTATCCGCTACGTAGATTAGCTAGTATCCTAAGTTATGAACATGGTGAGCTATGATTATTGCCATAGAACCTGAATGCTTGCTTAGATATACTCTGTCACGCTAGCAAAACATGGTCATATGAGATTTCGTCTCGTTATTGAGTTTTAAAAATTGATTTCGTTATAATTCATGTTTCTGCTAGTTGCATAATTTACACAATTGCTAAACGAATTGGTCAAAAGTCAAAAGTCCATTCCACCACACCCATCAATTTCCTTACTTTCTTTTTGAAAAGGAGATGCCAAAATTTTAAAATAAGAACAGTTGGGTTACTGATTGATTTCGTTATCTATATCTAACTTTCCTGTTGGGTACTCAACGATCGGACTCCTGAAACTATGGAGAAGTTTAAGTTGCACACCTTTTCTCAACTCAAAACGCCAAAACACACACAAAATCAGCAAATCATATAATCTGCATATTTATGCATATAACTTGGAATCTAGATTAAGTTACGTTTCAACATCATCTATTCACACCCAAAACCCAACCACTCCCTTTCTCTTCCTAATTTACTTTGCCTCAAGATTCCACATGAATCACTATTTTTTGTTGATATTATTAACCGCATGACTCATGGGAAAGTGCCATGACTTCGCTTAACCGATAAGATCAACTATCAGAAAGTCAGGCCAAGAACGCAAACTGTTCGCTAATACTATGATTTTTCCGATTTAATATCTGTTCCAAAACATTGGCTAAATCGAGCGAAAATTATACTCCACCCTTTATTTACATTATACTAGGAAGATAGATTTCTCCCAACTTACTCTTATCTTGTGTGCTATTTAGTGGGTGGCTAAGGACCAGAAGTTGAGAATAAAGGAAGGAGACACAGCAAACCAGCTGATGAAGGCCATAGCTGTGGCGGTCTCGAACCTTGTGCAGTGGTTGATGTTACATTTATCAAGATCGTTGATGAGTACGGTTATGCCAGCAGAGGCAGATGCAGCTGCAAACGTAAGGGTCGATGTGATCTGCAACAATGTTGAGATGAAAAGACAGTCACTTTGATGCCTCTTAGTAACTAATTAAAACATAATGAGTGGTGTGTGCTCTGAGGTTTAATAAATCTTGATGCTTGCTTGTATTCAAACTTAGAACTGATAACTCCATTTTAGTAGAGACAATAGCGACATTTTCAGATATCGAAAGAGATAGAGAGAGGTTGATTCCGTCCTTACTCCATCTCCAACTGTGAAACATTGAACAACCAAGTGATTCCGAAGGCTTCTTCTCACCAAAAGAGCATAAGCATCGATTATAAAAAGAGACAGGCTCCACAGGCTTTGAAGGCCAACCGCAAGAACCAAGCAACTGTCACAGATGAGAGTTATATCATTTCCTGTCAGAATCTTATTGTCTTAAACTAAATTGCTCAACTAAATCCAAATCCTGAATTCGCTCTACAAGCACGTGAACTTAGACCCATGAGAATAAATATGTATGAACAAGAAGGAGAAAACCTCGTGTTCACACCAATTAGATGAGCAAAAACCTTAATTTCACATAAAACGGTAAAGAATTACTAAAAATCATCAAAGGTTATCAAGAGGCGACCAAAAACCCTAACATTTCGAGAATCTAAAATCAGAGTGGAGGGTCTAGAGTTTCGATTACCAGAATGCGGTGGCGGAGCGGAAGTCGGAGGTGGTGAGCATGACGGACACGGAGATGAGAGCGGGGACGAACTGAGAGAGGCGGAGGATGAGACCGCCGGTGGTTCCGGGCATGCCCTGAACATCCTTCATCCTCACTGGAGGTCTCTCGTTAGCGCCGCCAGTTGGAACCACCGGAACTACATCCACCGGATGAATCGCCGGCCGGCTCACGTTCATCATATGCTAACGCGAAATTCAAACAGTTCCACCAAAAACTGCGACTTTGGCTACGTCTCTGAAAATTGAAAAAGTTTTGGACTTGCCAAAGTAAAATATCCTCTCTTTTTTTTTGTTTTTTTTGTCAAAAGTAAAATATAATTAATGTGATGTGTTTTGATAAAACCGACCCAAAACATACTATTTAATGGTTACTAAACTTTTAAAATTACTATTTGCTGCTGAATGCTGACAAACAAAAAGATGCTTTAATGTTTCACATTGATGCAGCATCGTCCTAATACGTTGACGGCAACCAACGTTATACTAGGAAGAGTCCTCCCAACTTATACTCCACCCTTTATTTACATTATACTAAGAAGAGTCCTCCCAACTTACTCTTATCTTGTGTGCTATTTAGAGGGTGGCTAAGGACCAGAAGTTGAGAATAAAGGAAGGAGACACAGCAAATGTCGGTCTCCGGGATAATCGTATCCAGATCGGGAATAAAGCAATCCTGGAGCTGGATAGGTGGATCCCAGTTAAAGAAGTGGCTTAAGCAATCCATGGACGACATTGAGGAGATGAAACATGTAGAAAGGTAAAAAAGAAGGTGAAGTAATCAAGAGGAGTTACGAAGTTTTTAAATAGATGATTATTAAGCTTTAATTACTAGTAACATTATTTTAAACTAGGTAGAAACTCGCGCTAAGTCCCGGGATGTCATAGCACAAAATGTTTTTATATGCTAGATTCATGCTATTTTGATAAGAAATAAAGCTTACAAATTGTTTAGGAACATGAGTTATATGAAATTTGTAAATTACGAAAAATCGTGTTAGTATCTTCTTTTAACCTTTGCTGATTTCTTTTAGTTTTTTTGTGATTTTTTTAAACCATTCGATGAGTTTTTTTTAAATAATTTTTATGCTTCTTACTAATCACAAAGTTAGATGAATATAATTTGTGTTAAGTTAAGTTTGGAACTTAGATGAATCGAATACAGTTTCTCTGCTATGAAATGTAAATGATATTAATATAGTTTACTCGATTTGGATTTTTAAATTTTTGTTTTCAGCTTGGATTAGATAGATTAGTTTAGTTTATCTTGATTAATACGCGGTGATGCCAATACAAGCAAACAATAACCATTGCAAACCTAGTTGGAGTTGGTTTTAGATTTTTTTTTTCTAGTTTAAGTTTGCTGATTTTGTGTAGTTTCAATTTCAGAACACCCGTGAAATTCTTATTTCAGAACCTGATTCGGGATTACTGGTTTTTTTTTTCTTGAAAGCTGAAATTATTTTTTAAAAAATTATAGTATATATTTTTTTGAGAAAATAGTCTTCCTATATCGTTAGATACAAAAATAAAAGTTTTACGACACTAAATAAAATATTAACAAGTATTTTCTCTACATTTTGAGAATAAAAGATTTCAAAAATTGTTGTCCAAGATTAAAATTCATATTGCCAACAATGAAATGACAAATTATTATTTAGTATGGAGAGTAGACGAATCTAGACTTGCATAGAGAGTTATCACATCAATTTCTACCAGTTAGTCAGATTTTTCATCTTAACTTTTAGTTGTTTGATTTCCTCAGATTTTACATATTTTGCATCTTATATATATAAAAAATGATTGGTTGAACTTGAATTAAACTCTACACTCATTTGCTTATAGTTATTTGTATTTTGATGTGTTCCCTTGAATCCCCTTGTAATATCAAGCCCACAATTCTCCACCTTTTCTTCATTTCGGCCCAGCCCATGTTTTCCCTTTCCCTCACGCGTCTTCTTCCGCACTGTTTTTTCCCCTTTCTTCTTCCTTCGACGGCGTGAAATCAAACCAGACCCGATGTCATTCCGATCGATGACCGCAACTTCGATGTCCTTCACCTGCGACTCCCACCGCTCCTTCCACAGCGAATCCTAACCCGCAAATCTCCCATTTTTTGCGGTTTCGTATTTCTTTTCTTCTCCGGCGAACATCTCTCCAATTCCAGCAAGGAGTTCACCCGTCGACCTCCTCTGACTTTCTGAAGCTTGTGACACTATCTTGGCTCAACCAACTGTGAGTCTTGTTGCCAACTCCCATTCGACTATCTCGATCGCGATTACAAGAGATGCAAAGGCTTTCTCGATCTGTGTTTTGCCTTTCCCGGCGATTACTTTGATGTTGACTCTCTCTAGTAGATGTAGTTTCTCTCACACGTCACTATTTAATCCGCCAATTTTAATTCCTTTAATTTCTTCCTGATAGTGAAATTCTAAAATGCGTTTCACCATTGGCCATTTTGTTCTCTTTTACAGCTTCTCTGACGTTCTGATTCGTCTTCTCCGCTACTCCGATGACCACGATAACCCAACGAAACCTGATTCGGGAGTACTGGTTCTGTAACTTCTTATTTCAGAACACCCGTGAAATTCGATGCAATTTTCGACTTGAATCTTTGCATCTTTCCTTTTCAGTTTCTCCGGCGAACCACTGCGCCTCCACAGCTGTTCCGATATCATCTGAAATCAACTCCTCAGTCTTTATCCCCTCTGATTTTCCGAGACCCTCTGAAATCATAACTTCGGGTTTCATAAATCTTCTCGCAGTTTATCCACCTGAAGCCAATAACTCTTTCATTCAACTTCAGATTACAACAGGTAACCCACTACTGTCGATTACTCACCATTCTTATGTTAATTTCCAGAAATCGTGATTTTCCCCAGAATCATTAATCTTGGTTCTTCTTTCTGTCAAAACATGTATGGATTGCTTATAAATCCAATCTCCAACACTTGATGATTATTCGAGCAATAATAGAAAGATGATGCTAAACTTTCTGCCAAGTGAAATACCTGCAAATTCACCATCTCCGAAAATCAAACCATTTTTTCCGAGCAAAAAGGTGGAGATAAGGGAGCTTTTCCCCTTAGAAATTGAAACCCGTCAGATTCTTCTTCCTACAAAAAACGATTACGGTGAAGGGCGTTAGCAGAAGACTGAAAAATTAATGAACCGCACAAAAGGTAAAGCAAAAGAAAATGAGTTCTTTCTTTCGACTATGAACGCTTTGGGATTGTTGGAAAATTGATTTTATTTTGACTTTATCTGATATTTCAAGAGAGGAGACGAAGAGGCATCGATTTTTTTTTCCATTTTATTTTGTAAAGAAATGATATGTCATAAGAAAAAGAGCTGATGTGTATTATTTCTTTTGTTTTAATTGGTTGAGTTTTGTTGGTGATGTCTATTCTCATATTACAAAGCTGATGTGTCAAGTGCTCAGAGATTCAAGTGTTTTTATCACCCAAATTAATAGTTATGTAATTAATATATATATATATATATATATATTGATTTGGTGTGTTTTATCACGTTAATTAATAACTAGAGTGCACACTACCGCAATCATAACGGTATGTCGATGTAGTATTTTAGGATCGAATTTACAGAGATTAAATGTTACGTTACGAGAATGCAAGAAAAAAGTAAAGCTAATACGAATGACAGTTTTTGTGATTTTGTTATTTCGAAACCGAGAACGTCTATTAAAAACGATATAAATTCAATTAAAAGAAAACGCTAGGTTCAGGGTAAATTCTCGGGAAACATGAATAACGGTTAAAGTAACTTAACAAGAGATTGCAATATGAATCGTTCTAAAACTGAAACCTAATAATAGATTAACCTTTTCCCAAAGTATTAACCCTTATACTTTAGATCTATGAAGACTAACTCCCGTTGAATTCAAAAGTTCTAAGCATGCGTTCTAGTCCGATTTGATAAGTTCACAAAACGCCTTAACATCAACTCCTGTTGGATAATGACTTTTTGCTCATCTAGGTTCTTTCAAGTATTTAAACAAACACTCTCGTGCGTTAAATAACCTAAGATCATGAACTAAGTGATCAATCTAGTTCAAGCACTAAGAACAACCTAGATGAAGAATCCAACATTTAAACCCCCACTACAAGAAAACATTCATTTTACAACGGACAGAATCGATGTAAAATCGATGTAAAACAGGGTTTGGGACGATTTAGCGACGATTGCCAATTCGTCGTAAACCGTTCGTCGTTAAACCCTAATCGTCGTAAATTCTGGGACGTATATAAATCGTCGTAAAACCGTCGTAAAACATTCGTCGTAATTTCGTCGTAATATTACGACGAGTTTACGACGATTATACCACTGAGGTTTTACGACGATTATACGACGGATACGGTACGACGATGTTACGACGTATGATTTACGACGATCTTACGACGTAAGATTTACGGCGAATGTCCGACGGATTGTTTACGACGATTTTACGATGGATTGTTTACGACGATTTTACGACGATATATCGAATTATATTAATTAATAAATAATAATTTTAAATATATATTAATAAATAATAATT
>PKMM01034783.1:49719-204311 GCA_002933915.1 Eutrema heterophyllum
GTATATAGACATTTTATAAAAAAGATTTTATAGTTTTTTTTTTGATATGAAATTTCAATTGATGCGAGGATGTATTTATAGAAATTTTTTCAGATTTACAACGGATTTACAACGGATTTACGATGTAAATTCGATGTAAATTTGTTAGGTAAATCAATAAAAAAACGTGTGCTACCAAACTAGAAACTATCGATGTTAACTCGATGTAATATAAACCGTTGTAAATTCGATGTAAAATTACATCGAATTTACAACGTAAATGCGAGAGTCATATTCGTCGTAAAATCGATGTAATTTTTCCATCGATTTTACGACGATTTATCATGTCGTCGTATAACCGTCGTAATATAGTCGTAAAAGTACGACGATTATACGACGACATATATTTACGAGGAAGTTACATCGAACACATATTTCGTCGTAAAATCGTCGTAAACTCGATGTAATGTTACATCGATTTAAATCCGTCGTAAAATTTCGTTGGAAATAGGCAGTTTTCTTGTAGTGCCCTATTTAATCAACTAAAACCATTGATTCACGGAATCCCTTGAAAACCCATGACCTAACTAAATGACTACTCAATCATAATTGCAGAGAAAACACAAAGATATATAGAGAATTGCATAACGAGAAACAGAAATAAATATATAAAAAGACATAGTTTAGAAATCTTCTCCGAGTATCGAAGAACGAGATTCTTCTCCAAAATTCTTACAAGAGCAAAATGATAAGAGTCTTCTAATTATGAAAGTATGTGTTTTTGGAAAGGTAGCTTATTTCATCATAGCCTTTAACAATGGCTTAATATTGGGATAAAAACGTGGTTGGTGAGGTTTAGATATCACCTACCAAAGACTTTAAACGACGACATTACGAGGAATAGTCGCTAAATCGTCGCAAACTATGAATTTAATTTACCGCGTGTCGGAAAATGAAAAAGTTTGACTGTTTCCGCGTGTGGGAAAACCAAAAAATTAAATTTCACTTTGCGAAGATTCCTTGTATAATCGTCGCAATTTTGCGACGATTTAGCGACGACCACAAATTCTATATAAACACACGCTCAAATTTCATTTCTTCATTTTCAAATCTCATTCTCTCTATTGCCTCTCTCCTCTCTCGCGAATTCCTTGCAAAAAAGGTTAAAATTTAAATATTTTATTTTAATTGTATTTAATTTAGGTTAGTATAGATAGGAATGAAACAAAATAAGTGGATAGAAACGGAATCAAATTGATAGATAGGAACAGAAGAAAAATAGAAAATATGAGATTTCTAGTGATGGATAGTAATTTTGATATGTGTTTATAGATAGTAATATTCATTGTATTTTTATGCAGATGAGCCATCGTCGTGACCACTACGCTCAGTTTTTGAAAGACATTGATGGGACATCGGTTAGCACACATCTCGAGTCTTCTGAGGCTACGCAGACGGATTTCGTCCCACTGACGCAAACACATAGTGCTCCACCGCCTCCACCACCTCAGGTTCCGCAAGCTGGAGGATGTGCGCTTGCGCCATATGCACATATGACAGTCTTAGATTTGCTTGTACAGCCGGGCCGGCATAGGCTTACGAGATTAGATCCGGACCATACCGACGGTGCAGAATGGTAATATATTAGATTTTTTTGAATTACATTTATTATTACATATTTATATTTAATTCATATTTTTTAATTATTAATTATTGTTTCATGTTTGGTATTGAATGCAAAGTTGGACGCACCGTTTTTGAAATCATTAAGGCATACTTTTCCGAGATTCATACCAATTGGAAACAGTTCCCGACACACGTCAAAGACACATGGTTCAAGATGTTTGCGGTACGTGTAAACAAAAATATTGTTTTTTCATTATTTTATTATATATATATATTTAATTTAATTTTATAAAATATTTAATTATTTTTGTTTCTCATGCAGCAAAAATATCACTGTGATTTTGCGATTCATGGCCAGGTTGAAACAATGTTTTTCGAGAGGGTGAAGTTTCGCATCCAAGGGGTAGTTGGTGAATGGAAGAAGGCATGGAAGAAGGATGGCGATGAAGCAAAGCCCCCGCACATGGATAAAGCAGTATGAGACGGTTTGGTGCAGTATTGGATAGATCCGAACTCGATAAGAACTGTGGAGAAGTGTTCGGCTTCCCGCAACACCGTTGGTCCGGACAGTAAACCCGTGTCTTTGCCTCATACAGCCGACCAAACGCCTTTTGCGAGTGTTCGTCTAAAAATGGTAATTAAATTTATTTAAATTATTTCGTTTATGTTATTTACTTGATTTGATCAATAACGTTGCATTTTTTTTTTCTTAGGCCACCCAAGACGGAGGTATACTCCCTCCGATGACGAAGGTTTTCGAGCAGACGCACCAGAAGAAGAATAGTGACTTTGTTAATGAGAAAGCCGAACATATCTTCAATGAAGTAACTTCCAAAATCATTGAACGAGAGACACAGTTCTCTCAGCAGTTATCTTCTAGCAGCTATAAAACATATGACTATATGAGAGTACCAATTGGCTTCATGTGAGTGCCTCATACCCACTGAGCTGTCGACCGTTCGATCATTGATACTCACATGGTCAACAAAATTAATCTTATTTTTATGTAACATGCCAAATTTCCGTTAATTGTTTTTTTCTTAATAAATTTGTTCTAAAAGAAACTAAAGACAAAACAAAAAAGGAGAGAAAAAATGATGAACAAATTTATTAGGAACATTTCCGAGAAGCAAACCACCTCGAAAACACACTTCTCAGTCCGTAATACCTTTATTTGAAACTAGGATGCTACACAATTCCATTTATGTACATTTTGTTGTTTTTGTTTTCTTATGTATTTATTATTAGCCTTGTAGGCATAGCTACTATTAGTGCTATACAAATCCATGAGTCCATGACCATGAGATCTTTTTATAATCATTACTATGAGAATCTTACAGTAAAAAAAAGAATCATATCAGAAACTTTTACTCCTTGTCACAGTAATTCTTACCAGACTTATTGAGGTTGTGGCTGGTAAATTTGCCAGAGTAAAAAAGGATTGGAGACAAAAAAAGAAAAGGCGAGGGATATGATAATCATATCTAAAAATTTGAAAATTAAATATCTTCCTCCGTTCCTCGTGTATTATTGAGAAAAAATTTCCCTCTGCTCTTTTTTTTTTTTACTTTATGTGAAACCAGCTTAAATATTTTGTTAAAGATGTTAAATTTATTAATTCAATACAAGAATATTTACAATGATACAAGCCCAACAAATTTGAATAACAACAAATCTAAAAATTTGAAAATTATATGACTTGTTAATCAATATTTTCTCATATCTTATTTTTAAGTCAGTTTTTGAAAACTTTCGACACAAAGATTATCATATCTAAAAATTTGAAAATTATATCACTTGTTAATCAACCTATGCAGTCAAAGTATAGTGAAAACATAAAAATTTGGAATGGTAACAATAATAAATAAAGATTTTAGTAAATTGTGTGTAATCGTCAGACAAACTACAAAGCCATCGGTTCTAGGTCGTCGGAAATCGATATCCGTCGGAAATTCGTCGGAACATTCCGACGGATTTCCGACGGACTTAGGGTATATTTGGGGTTTAGGATTTAGGATTTAATTATATGATTTAGGGATCCCTAATCTACATGTTTCACTCAAAAAATAGTAAATTTATCAATGTTAAAGACTTTGAATGAGTTTATAACTTATACAACATCAAAACCTATACATTTCACATAAATCAACTATACCTTATACTATAACTTATACAAACACTTCTACCAAATTTTATAAATTCTATATAACACATTTTTTTTTAAATATGAGATGTTCAACATATTCTATATACATCATACAAGTGTTTGTAAACAATTTTCACAAGAAACCTATACCCTATACCCTAAACAACATTTTTCAAAATTTCCGACGGATATGGAGATTGAAGGTGTAAAACACGATAAAAACGTGTTTAAAACCTTATTCTCAATAATCCGTCGGAAATGAGTTACCCCGGCTAAAACTGAAACCCCGGGTACTGAACCCCTCCGCAAAAACTGAACGCCTCGGATAAAACTTAATCCGTAGGAAATTTCCGACGGAGTAAGTTACTCAGGCTAAATCAAATGTCTAAGTTTTTTTTTTCTTCGGATTTGTTACACATAGTAAATCAAATGTCTAAGTTTCTAGTTCCACATAATTAATATATTACACATTACACTTCAAATACAAGTACATATTTTACAATGCAAAGTTTATAATTAAAACTATTTCGAATCTGATGATGAGTAATCTGATTCTGCTGAATCAGAAGTTTCACCAAATTCGTCAAATTCTTCTTCTGAATCCTCAAATACCCGATCATCGGCATGTACGGTGAAATCAACAACAAGGTCGACCTCAAGGGAATGGTCGATCGAACCTAAACCAACAGAGTTTTGCTGGAGGGGTTCATGATCGGACATCCCATGAACCCTACCTCTCGGGTTTATCGATGTGACTGTAATCCACGGTTCTTGCTTGTTTGTCACTCGAGGATAGGGAATATAGCATACCTACACCATGTAATAAAGTCATATAACAATTTAAACACGGTAATGAAAAAATATATACTAACAAATAAATTAACATAAAAGAATAAAACTAATATGGTCTGCTTATGAAGCAAGTACGAATGGCTCGTATTTCTGGAGTCGCCTTCTACTATGTAATGATGTAACACCAAATTGGTCGTGTCGCACACCGTTTCCTACTAATGGGTCGTTCCAGTCGCATAAAAATGCAACGCATTTCAAACCGAGCATTCTCGGGTACTGAACATCGAAAATCTCACGGACGACACCATAGTATACAAGATCACCGGACTGAGTAGATACACCGTAATCTGAAGTTGTCGCACTCCTATCATTCCGAAGAATCTTAAAAGCGTACCCCGGTGTGCTATACATAACATGTAACGGAAGCTTTGTCCGTTAGCCTTCTCTGTCGTCACCTGCAAGAATAAATTAAAAATGAGTAAAATAAATCATTCATTATATATGAAAGTTTAAACAAGGCAATTAAAATACTTACATAATCTCTTAACCAACATCCGAACTCTTCCTGTTTGAGCTCGATTAGCTCGTCCTCTGTTTTGTTCGGAAATAAAAAAACGTTGATAAGCCATATACAAGTTGTGACATTGAAGCGATCATCACGTTAATATATCGTAANTATTCTTCAATTCCGTCGCAGTTTGTGAGAATATACATATGCAAATGATCCCGCTCATGTGATGAAAGTCTCCGCTTCTTGCCTTTTCCACTAAGTCGTCCAATCTCTAAGAATATATGAGGAACATCGACCGGATAGAAAGGTAGTACGCCTCCGTCATCATGTCGAGCTGCTCTACGACTCTGCGTTTTGACTTGTGATGGAAAGTAGAACTCGACAAAATGTGAAGTTTCTTCATTGATACTCTATGCGACAATAGAACCCTCCACTCTGCTCAATTTTTTCACCTTTTTCTTTAGATGAAACATATACCGCTCGAAAGGATACATCCAACGGTACTGAACTGGGCCTCCAAGCTTTGCTTCTCGAGGGAGATGAATTGTTAGATGTTCCATAACATCAGAGAAGGAAGGCGGAAATATCTTCTCCAAATTGCAAAGGATTGCAAGTATATTATCCGCAAGATTGCGGATACCGTATGATGTAAGAGAGCGAGAACATATACCTCGGAAAAAGACACCAATCCCTGCAAAATATGGATAAAAAATGAATAATTAAATACTAAAGTATATATTGTGTAAAATATTAACAAAATAATTTAATGATTGTACCTACAATTGCTTCGTGGACATTACGTGGTAGAAGACATGCAAAGGCAAATGGAAGGAGGCGTTGCATCACCACGTGGCAATCATGACTCTTCATCCCAGTAAACTTCCCTTCTCCATGATCAACACATTTCCGAAGATTAGATGCGTATCCGTCCGGGAATCTAACACTTTCGGCAATCCAGTAAAAAAATGCGGCCTTTGAAGGTTCATCCAAACGAAAAGCCGGGACTGGATGCTCCCCGTTCCTTGTCACATGTAGTGCTCTACGAAAACAAATGTCTCGCAAGTCCAATCTAGACTTCAGATTGTCCTTCGTCTTCCCTTGGACATTGAGAACGGTGTTCATAATGTTGTCAAAAAAATTATTCTCAATGTGCATGACGTCCAGATTATGCCTCAAAAGATGGTCCTTCCAATAAGGCAAATCCTAGAAAATACTTCTCTTGTGCCAATTATGTACGTTGCCACAACCATCAACAGGATGATGCCCGTTACCACCACAATCAACGGTCTTATCTGCACCAAAATCTTGGAACCGATCCAACAAATATTGTCCATCTAACTCAGGAGGTGGACCATCGATTACTTTCCGGTTCTTCCTAAACAATGTGGTGCTCCGACGATAAGGATGATCGCTAGGTAGGAATCGCCTATGACAGTCAAACCAAGAGGTTTTGCGTCTGTGCTTCAATTGGAACGCATCTGTGTTATCTTGACAATACGGACACGATAACCTTCCGTGCGTTGTCCATTCTGATAACATGCCATATGCTGGAAAATCGCTAATGGTCCACATAAGTACCGACTGCATGACAAAATTCTGCTGACAAGAAACATCAAACGCCTCAACACCTTGGTTCCATAACATTCGCAACTCATAAATCAATGGCTGCAAAAACACATCAAGTGATCTCTTTGGATGCTCTGGTCTAGGAACGAGAATGCTAAGGAACAAGAACTCCCGTCTCATGCACAAAGATGGCGGCAAATTGTAAGGTGTTACAATTACTGGCCACAAAGAATATTGTCTGCCGTGCTTCCCAAAAGGGTTGAAACCATCGGTACATAATCCAAGGTATACGTTCCTCGCCTCATACGCAAGCTGGGATACATAGATTGAAAATGTTTCCATGCTCCTGCGTCTGACGGATGAGCGATTTCTCCATCTGTTGTAAGCTCTGCATGCCATCTCATTGCTCCCGATGTGCGCTCTGACTGATATAACCTCTTCAATCTCTCTGTTAACGGCAAATACCACATCTGTTTATATGGCACTGACACTCTTCCGCTTGTTTCCTTATACCGAGGTTTGCGACAAAAACGGCATGTCAAACGGTATGCGTCCTCTCTCCAGTAGAGCATACAGTTGTCAATGCATACATCTATCATCTGATACGACAATCCTAGACCTTGAACAAGTTTCTGTATCTCATAGTATGATGTCGGTGCAAGATTATTTTCTGGCAAAATGTCTTTCACAAAATCAGCGATTGCATCCATGCAATCCTTACTCAAATTGAAATATGTCTTTATACCCATCATCCTAGTTGCAGTTGATAAAAGGGAATGTCCACCTCTACACCCATCATATAACGGATGTTTAACAACGTCTAACATATCAAAGAATCTCCGAGATTATAAGTTAAGTTCTTCTCTTTATCTCCATACTCAGCAACCGATAGTATACTTTCACGAAATGCATCGTTCAACATCTGAACATGACCTACGGTACTTTCTACTTCCATTGCAGGTTCTTCTAAGCTAGCGTTATCCTCAATATATTGTTCACTAGTACTAGCATAATTATCCACCATTGTATCATTTTCTCCGTGATAATACCAAATCTTGTAACCCGACATAAACCCATGACAATACAAGTGTGACCATACTTCATCTATCACGATTAATCTACGATTCCTACAATTGGTACAAGGGCAGTAGATTTTACCGGTTTTTTTGTTTTCTTCTGCGTACCCGCAAATGCCATGAATTCCTGCAGACCTTCTTTGAATTCTTCTGTAACTAGGTCCGTGTCCGGAATTTGATGAGGCTTGTCCATCCATGATCAAAAATAATTATAAGAATCTGAAGAAGACATTTTCGTAAGGAATTAGATAAGAGAGAGTTTTTTTTGTTATTGTGATTGTAAATGAGAGGGTGGATACGTTTTTATAAGAAAAATTGTGCGTGTTTTCCGACGGATTTCCGACGGATACAACGTAGATATTATCGATGTCGGCAACGATGTCGGCGAGGTCAACATCTGTCGAACATCCGTCGGAATTTATCCGACGGATGTCCGTCGTCGGAAATCCGTCGGCATTATGTCGGCAACATCAGTATTTGTCGGAAATCCGTCGGAATTTTTCTGACGGATTGTTATCATCGGAAATTTGTCGGAAATTTCCGATGGATTTCCGACGTGTAAGGTTTTCCGATGGATAGTACGTTCGTCCAAGTCCCGTCGTAAATCCGTCGGAAATTTGTCGGAAATTTCCGATGGATTTCCGACGTGTAAGGTTTTTCGATGGATAGTACGTTCGTCCAAGTCCCGTCGTAAATCCGTCGGAAATTTCCGACGAATTTATGATCGTCGAAAATTGTCTTGTTTTCTTGTAGTGTGATGGTTATAATGAATATGGTAGTCGGTAATCGAACTGTGGAAACTTACATCAAACGTAAGTGTATAAATGTTGACGGCGATAAATATGATTACAATGAACTATATGATAGTCATTAATCAAACTATATGAAGACTACATAAAACGTAAATGTATAAATGTTGATGATGATAAATAATAATTATAGATATATAACCATAGTCAAACTGCAAGTGTTAGAATTATGACAGCAAAAGTTGATAATTACAGTGCCTATGATATCCAGTCGTTAGTCCACCTACAATAATTATAAATCCATCTAAAACGTAAAACATGTACTGAGACATTTGCAAACTAATAAAATATTGTTCGATCACTACTTATATTAAATATTTTAATTTGTTGGTCCTTAACTGGTATATGCAAATTAACTAAATTGACAAAGATCATTATCACTATTCAAACCATCAAGTAAAAGACAAAAAATAACAAATAAAGGAAAAGCTATCGTACAAAAAAGAAGATAAAAACCAAGAAAAACAGTATTCTTAATTGCAAAAATAGGATCTTGAACATCGGTAAAATAATAAAATCAGACCTCGTAACGAATACAAAGATGCTGTAAGATACAAAGATTTAATGGTAGCATTTAAAGAAGGAACTATGAATGTTGTCAGATATAATTTTTTTTTTCGTCGTCTGTCAGATATCATTTCAATCTTATCATATTGGCTTAGAGAATTTTTATTGAACGTAGTTATATTTTGTGTAGAATTTTTATTAATTACAAGAAAACTAAAGAAATCCAAATAAAATATCAAATGGCAAAAAGGGATCTTTTTTTCTGGGTGTCGATTAATTACCAATTTTGGAAAGAGTGTAGGGAGGCAAATAGCAATAATGGGATAGTTTCTTTTTCAAAATGAAAATTGTTACGAGGTAGGACCCACAGGAAAAGATAGGACATTTCGACGAACGTGGAGGTAAAGCAAATCGATCGGGGCTACGTGGTCATTTCGCATGACATTTTCTTTATTACTAGATTTTTCTCCCGCCTATCAGCAGCAAGTTCACTTTCGCAGTTAACTCATCAATCTTCTGCGACTCTACACTATTAACACGTTTAGACATGTCGTGCTCAGGGCAGCGATTTCCAGAACTTGCAGCCAAGTTCTCTATCAACTGGTACGCTCCTTCCTTAGTTTTGGTCATGAAGTCTCCATTGCTCGCAGCATTAAGAACGTGCTTATAATCCCAATAAATTCCATAGTAGAAGATGCTAAGAATCTGCTCATCTGAATACCCATGATGAGGGCATTCTCTATGATACTCTCTGAACCTCTCCCAGGCTTCACCAAAAGACTCTCCTACATGCTGCTGGAAAGTAGTGATTTTATCCCGCAATGAAGCTGTCTTAGATTTGGTATAGAAGTGCTCAAGGAAAGTAACTTTGCATTGGTCCCAAGTAGTCAATGATCCAGGAGGAAGTGACTTGATCCATCTCAAAACTTTGTCCGCCAAAGAGAAATGAAATAACTTGCATTTGAGGTAATCAGCAGGTACCCCATTTGACTTAGTAGTGCTGCAAATCTCTTCGAAATTCTCAATGTGGTCCATTGGATGCTCTGCAGGCAAACCATGGAACATGTGCTGCTTCACCAATGCAATCATCTGAGGTTTGATATCATAATCTTGCCTCGTAATAGCTGGTGGGCGGATTGCAGCTCTGTTCTGGTAGAAGGCATGAGGCGTGTCTTAGTCTCCGATGGCAGGTTGTTGTTGCTGCTGCTGCATTTGCAATTGCAGTTGTTGTAACTGCTGCACTTGTTGTTGTAGTCTTTGAAGGTCAGCAGCTGTAGCGTTTTGTTGGTTGTTGTTTGGATCGTCCATGATGACGAGATTTGACTTTGCTTTTATGTTCATTCGTTCTAACCTTGCTAGCTCTTGAGTTTCTTTTTCAAAATGAAAATTGTTACGAGGTAGGACCCATAGGAAAGGACAGGACATTTCGACGAACGTGGAGGTAAAGCAAATCGACCGGGGCTATGTGGTCATTTTGCATGACGTTTTCTTTATTACTAGATTTTTCTCCCGCCCATCAGCAGCAAGTTCACTTTCGCAGTCAACTCATCAATCTTCTGCGACTCTACACTATTAACACGTTTAAACATGTCGTGCTCAGGGTAGCGATTTCCAGAACTTGCAGCCAAGTTCTCTATCAACTGGTACGCTCCTTCCTTAGTTTTGGTCATGAAGTCTCCATTGCTCGCAGCATTAAGAACGTGCTTATAATCCCAGTAAATTCCATCGTAGAAGATGCTAAGAATCTGCTCATCTGAATACCCATGATGAGGGCATTCTCTATGATACTCTCTGAACCTCTCCCAGGCTTCACCAAAAGACTCTCCTACATGCTGCTGGAAAGTAGTGATTTTATTCCGCAATGAAGCTGTCTTAGATTTGGTATAGAAGTGCTCCAGGAAAGTAGCTCTGCATTGGTCCCAAGTAGTCAATGATCCAGGAGGAAGTGACTTGATCCATCTCAAAACTTTGTCCGCCAAAGAGAAATGAAATAACTTGCATTTGAGGTAATCAGCAGGTACCCCATTTGACTTAGTAGTGCTGCAAATCTCTTCGAAATTCTCAATGTGGTCCATTGGATGCTCTGCAGGCAAACCATGGAACATGTGCTGCTTCACCAATGCAATCATCTGAGGTTTGATATCATAATCTTGCCTCGTAATAGCTGGTGGGCGGATTGCAGCTCTGTTCTGGTAGAAGGCATGAGGCGTGTCTGAGTCCCCGATGGCAGGTTGTTGTTGCTGCTGCTGCATTTGCAATTGCAGTTGTTGTAACTGCTACACTTGTTGTTGTAGTCTTTGAAGGTCAGCAGCTGTAGCGTTTTGTTGGTTGTTGTTTGGATCGTCCATGATGACAGGATTTGACTTTGCTTTTCTGTTCATTCGTTCTAACCTTGCTAGCTCTTGAGTTTCTTTTTCAAAATGAAAATTGTTACGAGGTAGGACCCACAGGAAAGGATAGGACATTTCGACGAACGTGGAGGTAAAGCAAATCGACCGGGGGCTACGTGGTCATTTCGCATGACGTTTTCTTTATTACTAGATTTTTCTCCCGCCTATCAGCAGCAAGTTCACTTTCGCAGTCAACTCATCAATCTTCTGCGACTTTACACTATTAACACGTTTAGACATGTCGTGCTCAGGGCAGCGATTTCCAGAACTTGCAGCCAAGTTCTCTATCAACTGGTACGCTCCTTCCTTAGTTTTGGTCATGAAGTCTCCATTGCTCGCAGCATTAAGAACGTGCTTATAATCCCAGTAAATTCCATCGTAGAAGATGCTAAGAATCTGCTCATCTGAATACCCATGATGAGGGCATTCTCTATGATACTCTCTGAACCTCTCCCAGGCTTCACCAAAAGACTCTCCTACATGCTGCTGGAAAGTAGTGATTTTATTCCGCAATGAAGCTGTCTTAGATTTGGTATAGAAGTGCTCCAGGAAAGTAGCTTTGCATTGGTCCCAAGTAGTCAATGATCCATGAGGAAGTGACTTGATCTATCTCAAAACTTTATCCGCCAAAGAGAAATGAAATAACTTGCATTTGAGGTAATCAGCAGGTACCCCATTTGACTTAGTAGTGCTGCAAATCTCTTCGAAATTCTCAATGTGGTCCATTGGATGCTCTGCAGGCAAACCATGGAACATGTGCTGCTTCACCAATGCAATCATCTGAGGTTTGATATCATAATCTTGCCTCGTAATATCTGGTGGGCGGATTGCAGCTATGTTCTGGTAGAAGGCATGAGACGTGTCTGAGTCCTCGATGGCAGGTTGTTGTTGCTGCTGCTGCATTTGCAATTGCAGTTGTTGTAACTGCTGCACTTGTTGTTGTAGTCTTTGAAGGTCAGCAGCTGTAGCGTTTTGTTGGTTGTTGTTTGGATCGTCCATGATGACAGGATTTGACTTTGCTTTTCTGTTCATTCGTTCTAACCTTGCTAGCTCTTCGTTGCTGAGCTCGCAAAGGTTTTCGGAGCCCTTGCTTCTGGTAACTCTACTCAGCTTTTCGTTAGTCACCTGAAACACACAAGAAAATAAGATAGAATACGTTAGTAAATCTTAGACTAAATTTCAAATTCAGAATTGAAGGTAACGCTATTGGTCCCCGACAACGACGCCAAATTGATTTCAGTGTTTTCACTCAGTCAATTAATATTAAAGTTCACACTACCACAATCATAACGGTTGTCAATGCAGTACTTTAGGATCGAATCCACAGAGACCAAAGGTACTTTTGATTCACAACTTGTTTACTTTACGCACCTGCATTTAATTTCATTGCTTGGTTTAGCTTAATTCGGATCTATATAATCTATTGCGTGAATTCTGGAGTTCTTGTGTTCGACCCCTACACTTACTACAACAACTGCTTTAGTACTTTTAGGGTATTAATTTGAGTATATCAACTTCCCATGAGTGATGATGCATAGACTAACATTCACTATATTGTTTTCTGTTCAGGTATGTCACTGTTGGGAGGTCTTTTTTCGACCCTAGTTTGAGAGCGAGGGGTGCGCTTGCTGATGGTGTTGAGTACTGGAGTGGGCATTTCCACTCTCTCGGGATGGGCCTTTCTCTTAACATCGGTAATAACTTGATAAATGTTATGAGATTTGAATAGTTATATTCCATATATGTTTTTGCTTTGATGCATTGTAGATGTGTTCTTTTTTTATGATGCAGATGTGTCAGCTAGATCTTTCTATGAACCGATTTTTGTTACTGACTTCATCGGCAAGTGCCTGAATCGCAGGGACTTTACAAGGCCACTGAATGACTCAGATCGGGTCAAGGTACCTGATGTGAAGGTATTATTCAACCACTGAATGACTCAGATCGGGTCTTTCACCCTGTAGTTAATCTCTTTGTTTTTTTTTTTTTTACTCCAAGCGGCTGAGATAACCAAAGCTCATAGGGAAGAAATTATCCATGACAAGCTGGTGCTGGATCCTCAGCGAGGGTTAGTCCACTCTGATTTGATAAGGTAAGAACAAAAGTACGTTTTTTGTTGTTTTTTTTTCCTTTGATATTTCAAAATCATGTAAAGGGCATTGTTTGTGAATGTAAGGGACATTTCAAGAGTGAGGCGCCGTTAGTCCAAGAATAAGGAGGTTTTGTCGTCAGATTTTAGGCATTACTGGGCCCATCAAGATTATGGCAGTAGTCTGTAAAGGGCGGTTTATAGCTGAAGTCCAGAAACAGCTCGAATACCATTATGTCAACTTTGTTGAAGCTCGTTCGCTCAAGGACCAGCCCAAGGACCATGTATGATAGATATAAATCTAAACTCCTATAAATCAGGTTGCAGATAACAGAATTAAGAGATAGCTGTATCGCTGGACCAAGACTCACCCACCTCTAGCGAACATCTTGCTGGCTACGGGTGATAGAGGCTTCAAAAAAAAAGTCATACAATATCGAGATATGGGTTACTTTATGTGTCTAGCTTATATTTTGGAGTCGGCTGCAGATGATCTGCAGAATCTTCCTATCAGTGGCGGATCCAGAAATTACTTTTACCGGGGTCAAAAATACGATTGATGAAACCAGATCCAACCTTGAGATTTAAAAGACTTGAAGCAAGAAATAAATTTGGTTGGGCACTATTTATGAACATGAAATTTTGATTATCTGCGTATTGCAACGCAACCTCGTGGTCCAAATTAATTATTTAAGAAAAAAGGAATAATAACAAGTGGCCAGCTAATTGAGCTCTCTTCTGCATGTGACTTATATGTGATACCTATATACATACATTTAGTTCAATTTAGATATATATGTAATTTTTTTTGTCGGAATTATATGTATATATATATATATATTTTTTTTTTTTCGTCTTTGGCCTTTCATTGGATGACTATGCTTACTATATGAATCAAATTAAGTTGGATAGATAATTTTCAATGTATTATATAATCGTATGTTAAAAAACTATGATCATATGGTTAACAAAGACCTATAATCAAATAACATATTGTAACTTTATCACTTCGATTAAAAAAAAATTTAAAATTTATTTGTTGTCAACCAAAGATATCAAAATGAATAGGTTCATATTACAGTTTTTCTCTAAAAATTAATCATTCAAAAAATGATAACAATGTTTGAGATATGTTATATTTGATTTAATTTGGGTATCGTTAATAAGAAATCACTAATTAACTTACATCTAAAGAGGTTTTACAATGGAAACGTAAAAACTCATTAACATTTATAATTAATCCAATTATGAAATAATTAAAACGAAAATTGTGGGAGAATAATCGGACTGGGTGCAAACAAGATTTTATCAATGGGGCAGAGTATTTAAATGGTTGAAAATTACATGAAATAAACAACTTTAAGTGGATGCAACTGCCCCCATTCTGGCCTATGTACATCCGCCCCTGCTTCCTATACCCTACATTATTTGGAAAGATATCATGCAATAGGAGTAGAAGCTTCTATGGTAAACAAATATGTATGAAATAATTTATGAGTATTATTTTGGACAGTGTATTTTTTTTTTTTTGAGTTAGTATGAAATGAAATCGCTAGGAAAAACAATGAAAAATTATTTGCTGAATTTTGTTTTTTACCCTCTTATAAACAAAAAACCTGGTAAAAATCTATTTTGAGCTCAAATTTATGAATAGAGTAATTTAGGTATTATTTAATTAATCAAGTGATTAATAGGTTATTTGAACAATAAAAATATTTGAACAATCAAATTCTAGCTATTTCAAATAAAAAGTAGGTTATCTTAGGTAATTTTTTCTTTTAAATATCTTGTTGTTTTCCTGTGTTTTTTGTTATTGTTATTAGGATACAATCTCTGGTATTGAGTATTGACTATTGACTATGCAAAATCTTAGAAATTTTCTTTTTGTATTGATTTTCTACGAGGAGATATGAGATGAACACAAAGATGTGAAACTTTTTTTTGGTTACATAGACGAGTTTGGGGCTCTTACAGAATTAAAAACATTTAGTTTGCAGTTAAAAAGACAGTACTAATAATTTACACAAAAGAATTTCCTCCGTAGTGGAACTGGAAATTTTTACTTTACCCAACTAATCAAATATATCCCTTCCTTTTTCTTAGTAAGATTAAAATCGTGAAAATCTCCGACATTTTCATATCTATATATAAAATATTTTGATAGTTATATAGATATATTAGATCTTGATCTTAATCATTTTCCAATCCGTTCCATCTCCCAACAAAGCTTAACACTTTCATGGCAAGGTGCATATTCCTGCAAAACAACAACAACAACAATGTATGAGATTATGAAGAAATTCAGAAACAATCCATCTTCTTTTCAATTTACCTCTAGCTTCTTCACAAGCTCTTTCGCAGTAGGAGCAGAGACGATGATCTCACGAGCAGTCGTGCTGATGAATCCTTCTTCGACGGCTTTGTCGATGAATGAGAGCAGAGAGTTGTAGTATCCATCAACATTGAGCAAACCAACCTGCAGAAAATTTGGTTTAATGATTTTTGGTTCTTAAATTTTCCATTAAAATTTGAATCTTTTTTGAAAATATGAGAGAGGGTTAATTTTTTACCGGCTTCTCATGTATTCCAAGCTGAGCCCAAGTTATGACCTCAAGCAATTCTTCAAGTGTTCCATAACCACCTGCAATTTTTAAACAATACTTAAGATTTGGTTTGTTGATTAATCAGTTAATATGATATGGTCAAGTCAACAAGTGTGACATGTAATAGACTCTTCTTCATCTCTGTTACAGTTTTTGTACATTGGTATGAATATGATTACAAAAGTAGGATCTTTGAAAGAACTTGACTTTCCAATAATGATTTCAGATTCAGTGTGGGCAAAAATATGCTATTTGTGGGACTGTTTCAGGTTTTGTCTCTTAACTTGAAATGGGTAAGAAGAAAATTTTGGTCACGGTAAGACTACACAAGCTATGTAGAGAGTACCCCCTAAGCTAAAAGCAGAGCAATAAACAGAGTAAAGAGAAGAGAAAAAAAAATGTCTAATTTTAAGTGCCAGATGTTGATGGGTCAAGGCCTTTATCTTAGACTTTGGTGACTTTTATTATTTTACATTTTCCATATTAAAAAAAAAATCTTTTCACAGTAGCTTTCACATCTGCAGCTTGACCAAAGAAATCATGTTCTTACCAAATTCGTTTCTTCTCTCTTTTGCAAAATCAGTTTTTTTTCTTCTTTTCATGAACAAATAATCATCCTTTTAAATTTTGTTTTCTCGTTAAATTTTCTAAGAGGCTAAAAAAAATGCCTAAGCTGGTGTTCCTAAGGTTCCTTGTGCCACTAGAGTTTGACCAGTTTTCCTTATCATCATTGCTTTGTTTGAAAGAAAAGCAAAATTTGAGGTTTATAAATAATATCTTTTTTTTATATAAAAAAGGAAATAAAATGATGATAATTTGGGTGGAGGGGGTTTAAAAACAAAACCTGGTAAGGCAATAAAAGCATCAGAGTGCTTAGCCATCTCAGCTTTCCTTTGGTGCATATCTGCAACTGCTCTTACTTCTCCTACTGTTTCACCAGTCAACTGCCAAAACACAAAGAGCATCCATCCACCAATTTTTAAATAAAAGGAAGTAATAATTAAAAGTAGTTAAAGGGAAAAAGCAGGTTTGGACTCTTCTACAGGCAAAAGCAATGATGGCTATGCAAGTAATCGTAAATATATTTGGCTGTTTTTGAAATCTCTTACACACTTCGTTTTTTTTCACAGAGCCCTAATCCCATTTTCATCATATTCCCTTTTGTTTAAAATAAAATAAAAATCGAAGATATTTTTATTTTAGGATACCTAAAGTAGGGAAAGAAGAGGAGGCAGAAAAGAGAAATTACTCATAATCATTAGACTTAAGAAAAGGTAATTATAAATAGGGAGAAGAGTAAAACCGAAGCAAAGACTGTTGACGATTGAAATCGGTTTGAATGGGGGATTTGGAGAAAACCAAAGACAGAACTTAAATAGAAATTAATAACAAATAAAAAATGTTTATTCAAAAACAAAAACAAAAAACTTGAAAAGTTCATACCTCTCTAGGCATGAGGGTCCTGGGAATAATTCTGTAGAGTGGCAACAAGATGACAAAAAAAGAAGTAATTAATCAACAACATAGCCCAACAATTGTGTTCCATCAAAAACTCAAAAGACAATTTTCTTTTGTAGGATCGATCTTAACAATAAAGATTACAAAGTTGTTAAGAGAAGAGATTAATGAGATTTTAAGTGCTCTGACTAAAAAAAAGTTACCCAATTACATGACGACCACCATCATGAACAGCTTGTGAAACCAAACCCATCAATCCTATGCTCCCACCTCCATAAACTAGATCAATATTCCTTGAAACCTGCAGACCAAGAAAAAAAAAACAGAGTTACACATGGAGCCTAAATTTGGTAATAAGTAGAAGAAATAAAACTCGAAGCTTTGAGATTAAAACCCATTTAACAAAGCAGCAACCAGAGTATTCCAAAGTTATATCATTTGGCACGTTTCAAAGAAGAATGTATGTATTACCAGTTCGTTGCCGAGATCAACAGCAGCATCTTGGTAACTACTCTTCTTGCCTTGGCTGCTTCCACAGAAGACGCAGATTCTTCTGAACTTTGACTTTTGCATCGTTTCAGCTTTGATCTCCATTGATTCTGATCTCCAACTTCTAAAAGGTAGACAATTTAAGGTTTCTTTGAGCACAAGAATCTAATTTCTTAAGACAGTTACGAGTGTCAAAGAAACCTACTTAAAATCTCCAAACTCTTTTTTATTTTTATTTTTATTTTCCTTGGTGTTGTAGTGTATCCTCACCACTAATAATGGTTCCTGGCTCAAGTATTGTTGTTATATAGAGCGTCATGCTCGTCATTGATCTAATTTAATTTTAAAATTACTTTACTTCTTTTTTATTTGGTATTTTCGGAAGTAGGACTCTTAATAGTTAATACTACAATCTTTTTAGGAAAGGGATTAGTAAAATTTAGAAACCCTTTTGAAATGTTTTCCTAGGAAAAAAAAAAGATATGGTATTTTAGAAAGAAAAAAATGATTTTTTTTGGGAAAAAATATTCAAACATCAAAGAAAAATTTATTTTCTAGAAATACCAATACATTATGTTTTTTTGTTTGTAACAACCAAAACATTATGTTTTACCCAAATTTATACAAAAATATTCTGTAACTGAGTTATCAATTTTTTTACTTAAAACTTAGGAAGAACTACTACAAATTTTATGGGAAATAAAGAAAGAAAGCATATGGTATTGTTTAAAATAGTCCTTTTGGGGGGGTATTTCCCCTTTTATATAATAATAATCTACAAAAAAAAAATGATTTGTTATAATGTTGAGGTCTTCACACGTGAGAGATTAAAGCACGCGCGTCGTTCACCACCCGCATATACAGCTCATGTTGGCACGCGTGACCAAATTCTTCGTTGTGTTAATTTTCCTGTTATTGTTAATTTTCCTCGTACCAAAAACTTTCGTTATGATCGAGTTTCTTCAGTCTGCTCACATATCTTATCTTTCATACTATTTCGATACTCTGTTTTTGTAAGACAAATTTTGTCATGCTTTTGGTTTCTCCGCTGTTTTCAAGGGTTTTAATGAATTTCAGATGATAAAAAAAAAACTTTCGTTATGATCGTAAAATAAAACCTTCGTTATGAACCTTTATGGTTAGGCAAGCTCATGTACCGCTGAGAGAAAAATAGATAGACTTACGAACACCCGACTATTTTGGAAGAAGAAAAAAGATTATGTATTTAGTGATTCATTATTTTAAACAAAAAAAGTAATCCATTATTTAATTAAGCAT
Source organism: Eutrema heterophyllum (assembly GCA_002933915.1). NCBI lineage: Eukaryota > Viridiplantae > Streptophyta > Magnoliopsida > Brassicales > Brassicaceae > Eutrema > Eutrema heterophyllum. The sequence goes on from PKMM01034783.1 coordinate 69,039, forward strand.
AAGAGAGTTAGGAGAAAATAACATTTGTTTGAGGATTAGATAGAAACGCCATGTCAGTGCATGTTAAATCTCGTAAGTAATCATGATAGATCGTGATCGTGTTTAGACTTCGAGGACTGATGAAATGCTTGTTAGGATCACTTTTTTTTTTTTTTGTATTGAATTGCATGCTTTTAGGTTTACTCTGTACAATAATTTATTCTCTTAAGTGATATAATTAAAACGGCAATTTTAGTAACTATAAGAAGAAAATATCAACGTACATTTTGTATTTGACCTATTTGCAGTGAGATTTCGTGGAAACACTGTTTAAAAAAAAATCAGTATGTATAGTTTCGCTTAAGAAATTTTGACGCCATTCAGTGGGGTAATTAAAATCCAACATATCATCACGCTGCAAATAAATTCTAACGTTAAGTAGCATAGTGAAGAAAAAATATAGTCGCTTTAAAACTTAACTAATCCATTGTGTTTTGCTATTAAAGAAAACAAAATACTTTGTATAGTTTGAACTTAATTTGAAGGATACTGTTGGGATATCAATCCAAGGTTCACATCGGAAGTTTATACAAATATAGTCTAATATACAAATAATGTCCAACTCTGATTAGTATGAGGTTTTTTTGGAAAGGAGTCCAAAAACAAATCCGTGCGGGCTTTGCCACTTGGACCCAAAGCCGACAATATCATACTAATGTAGAGTTGAACATAAGTTTGAAATGCCCAACAATTGGTATCAGAGCATGTGTTCAGAAAAGGTGGACCTGAAGAAGTTGGGGTGGACTGCATTTTCGTTGTGAGAAATGAGCTCTTAAGGAAATCTCGCGATTAAGGGGTGTCGGTGGCTTTTGTCGAAAGTCTTTCTGACGGTGCGGAAGGTCAGGCGGTGGGTTTCGTTGGTGATAATGACGGTACAAGATGAGCGCCAAATTTCGTTGGAGGTTAGAGGCCAAAGTTTGTGTGGTCTTTGGTTTGAGGGGAAGATTGTTGGGATATCAATTCAAGTCTCACATCAGAAGTTTAGACAAATATAGTCTAATATATAAATAATGTCCAACTCTGATTAGTATGAAGCATTTTGAAAAGGAGCCCAAAAATAAATCCGTACGAGCTTTGCCACTTGGACCCAAAATGTACAATATCATACTAACGGAGAATTGGACATGGGTTTGAAAAAGCCATACTTAATTACATTTATTTTGTTTGTTAACACAAGGATTCGTATACAAACTTAAGTATATTTGGTAAACAAATATCGATCGACATAACCTGAAAAATAACAGTGCACGAGAGAACAAACATATAGAAAAGATGTTTATTGTATGTTGCCCACATGCATTTGTCTAAAACTATAGCGTCAAGCGAGATTTCACAAACGGCGACTTTAAATGAATGCTCGCCATTATTTCCGACTTCGATTCTCAAGCTAACGTAGAAAGCATCCATAGATGAGAGACCTAAGCTTATCTCCACCATTTTAGATAAGAGGTTGTAAATGGTGATACGAGGGTTATGATTCAGTACCCATTCTCTATTGAATGACGCAACCTGGCAAAGTTAGTGAATGGTGATTAAGGTATTTTGACATTATTCTTCATGGAGTTGTATATATGCACATGGCACGTTTCGTAAATGTAACTCGATTTTGGAGGTACTCGATACACCTTAATATAAATATATAATCAGAGCATGTATTGTCGTTTATATACAGGTTAATGTAATTTGCACCATTTTTTTTTTCATATTTAAATAGTCGAAGCTAGCATTGGTAAACTAATAGACGTAACTGGTTTTCGGTCACATCACGTGTTCATCAATTTCCCCATTAATCAGTTTTTAGTTTTTTTTTTTTTTTAAATCAGTTTTTAGTTCTTTCTAAAAAATATGTCCAAACGAATAAAGACATGTAAAAATTACCATGATACGTTAATGAAGTAATGAACACCATGATTATGTTACTGTTAATTATGCAGTAATTTTCTTTTATACATATATAATATAGCCCTCTTGCGATATATATATCTCTTGAAGAAAGCTCTCAATGAAACAAAAAGAATTTTCTTACAATTTTACAATTTCAATTTCCCCCCGCACNCCCCCCCCCCTTTATCAAGAATAGGACAAATAATTCATTTTCGATATAAAAGATAGGAAATAAAATGGACAGCTTATATCTGGACATTGTTTAAGAGTGTTTTGTTTTAAACCGTCTTATTCCGTTATCATAGATTTTATTTCCTTTTTGTCTCCCCGTATGTTGGGGCTTTGCATCTCTCGTTTGAGTTTTGCTTCCCTCATTTGGGTGTTGCTTCCAGAGATATTTTGTTATTCTGCCGACTTTTGTATTATCACAACATGTATCTCTCTTTGGTTTCATTAATAAAATCCAGATGACAAAAAAAAAAAAAAATTTGGACAGTGTAAGATGGGTACAAACATTATTTACTGATACTCATGCAAACAAAATAGAAAAAATAACCAAGACAAGAAAAAACCCACTAATATGATTTAATGGAATCATGAAGACGTTATGGGTACACCAATAGATATATATATATATATATACACAATTATTTATATATAGAATGAAGAAGTTAAAGAGATGATGATGTCTGGGATATGGAGCAATGTGCCATTGATGATTGAAAAAAGAAACACAAAGAGAGTTATGGCTTTTATTACCAATGTTGCCCAATTCACCCTCCCTATGTAGACAACCTTCTTCGTGTTCTTTGCATAGGAAACATTTCTTCTATTTTTTATTNATACAATTTTGCAATGAAAAAAATAAAGAAGAATAAATAATGAAGAAATATTACGTTCAACACAGTAAGATAATGATTTGAATAGAATTTCGACAGATTATATTTTCGTTTGTTTTTACATCTATTTCAACTCTAATTAACTGCTTCGCTGATTGACAACGTTAGAAGTGAACGCAATTGCAAGATCAAAAACATCACCAACCAAAACCTCTAATGTTGATCCACGCATCTAGTCTCATATTTTAGTGGTTTACAAAGTTGTTAGTGCCAACTAATTAATCTAGAATATCCCACTTGAAAAGAAAAAAAAATCAAAGAGACTCCATCATTCCACTTAATAAATTCTGAAAAGAGTCGAATAAATTTGTGGTCGAAGTTATAAGCTAAATCTTTCATTATCCTAGGCTATAGTATGAAACTATGATATTGAACTTTTTTAGTTTGTCATTTTCTTTTAAAATTAAGAACTCATTAATTAAATCATCCATTCAATTTTTAATTCTTAAAATATAAATAATGAATTCTTGTAATATTTTTCATTTCACTAAGACTTTAGTTTTTTTTTTTTTGGTTTATCTCAAAAACCAAAAATTAAAAACCTAAGAGATGATAGCATAAACTAATGAAAAAAAAAACTAGTTTCTTTCAAAGCCTATATCATAACCCTATTGGATTGTTGGCTTAGAATGTCAGTAACCCCCACACTCTTAAACTTAACTGTTAGCAGACACTTACAATATAATTAATATCATGTTTATTTGTTTATAATATGTGTATAAGCGTGTGAGAATTTAACTAAGATTTTTTTTTTTTGCAATCCCAAGATCTGAGTAGATGCTGCTGCCCATTCCTTCTATGTAGGGTTATAGAGATTATAAACAAATAAGTAAGTTTGTAAATTAGTGTGTATTAGTATCTGCATGCTTGCATGCGCGTTTATCTCTCTCTTTTTTTCTTCTTCTCTAGTTTCCCTCCACATTCTTCTTGGGTTTTTCACTTCCGACCCAATTTTTATCTTATTATAATAACCATGACGATGGTAGTGATATCACAATTTCATTAGATAATACTTGCAGTCTAGTTAAATTGAAAGAATATATATGAAAATGGATATTTGTGGTTTCATACTCAATTCTTTTTTTATAAGTCTGTGCAGAAAGAAAGAAAAAGAGAACTTATTAGAAAAGTGGATATTCGAAGAACAAATGATCTTTTTGCTTAAAAGTTTGATATTTTGTCTTCAGTCGATTTTTACATGATGTCAAAGACTTATATAGTAATAGTAGCATAGCATTAACGAATCCCTAGCGGAATTCTAATCTAAATCACTTGAAAAGGAGATTCGTTTTTTATTTTATTTTTCCAAAGAATGTACTAGTTGTCATAGAAAGTAGCTAATTTTGTTTATAAAAGGGTTCTAAGCATTCAATATTTAGAATTTTCTTGGAGTGATTCTCAATATTTAGTAATTAGAAAAGGTCAACATTCGTTTAACATTTTTGAATTTTCTTTTGCGAAAAGGAGTTTCAGTTAAATTTAGCAAAGTTCCGAAAGCTGAAACTTTAATTCGGCGACAGTTGATTTTTTTTTGGTGGAAACATTGACCGTTTTATGATTACTTTCAGAGTAACTTTGTTATATTAATAGTGCATAATACGATTCTGTAGAGTATCTTTGTTATAAAGCGAGTAAATTATTTTACCGACAAAGGGTTCCCAAAGTATCTACTATATAAAGATAGAAAGGCTATCCAGCGTCGGCACGTCAGCTTTTCCTTATTAATTTTATAAAAAAAATTATTTATTAAATTAATTAATTACACAAAAAAATGAAAATAAAAAAAGGAAAATAAATGACGGGTTTTTTCCGCGACGTCGCCGCCGGGAAATCCATCCGAATTGGCGGTGAGCACGGAGCGGCGAGGACGGTGAGCACAGAACCGCCGGTAAGCATCAGAGTGGCGCATCGGAGCGGAGCGGCGAGGACGGGAGCGACGAGGACAGAACCGGCGGTGAGCATGAGAAGAAGAGAAGGAAGGAGACGTTGTGGAGAAAAAGAAGCGGAGGAAGGAGCGGCGAGGACGGGAGCGGTGAACACATAACCGACGGTGAGCATAGAACCGGCGGTGAGCATAGAACCGGCGGTGAGCACAGAACTCACCGCGATGCGTCAATTTAACCACTCCTCTTGCGTCGTCGAGTGCGGTTGAATGCCAGGGAGCGGAGGAGAATATGTTGTTGACGGCGGCGAGATCTAAAAATAAGAGGATTAGATTTGAAGAAGAAGAGGGAGAAGAGGAGGAAGGAGAATAGATAAGCAAATTGTTTAAGAGAAAAAAAATAAAGGGAAGAGAGAAGTATCTACTATATAAAATTTGTTTTTGTTGAGAATTTTGTGAAAGATTCATTCATTGGTCAGTCTCATGCTCTTGAAAATCGGAGAGATAGTCCTCATTGACCAAAACATTTGAGAAAAAACAAAGAAAGAGATCAAAGGTAAGTCATCAAATATATACGATTTCAAAAAAAATAAACATGGGTTTAATGGACTAAATACTCACAACTAAAGAAATTGAAGACTATTCATAAAGAGGAAGATGAAATACAAACAAAAACAACAATGAAAACACACTTTCAACTACTTTTTAATAATAATCGATCCAAACGATATTTCGTTCAGTTGGGATTTAGGATCATTAGATTTACTACGAGAAAAAAATATTATATAGTCGAAAATAAACTATTGGATATAGCAGTCCGACTTAATTGAATATTATAAAATAAAGTTTCCAACAGCTGAATAAAGTCAAAAAAAAAAATTTCATGAAACAAAACAAACAAATAAAAATACACAATTAAAAAAATATATAACTATAAAATAGTTTAAAATTAAAATATCCGCGTATTAGCGCGGATTCTCACCTAGTTAGTATAATACAATCTCATCAGTTTCTACTTTCTATACATATGCATGAAGGAAAGGCTCCTCACTTTCTATCTGACAATTTTTTTTTTCATTACTGACAAAAGAAATGCTTAATTCAATTTGATTTGATATTAAGGAAGATGAAATAAAATTATTAAGGAATAACATTTTTATCTTTATCTCTGGTTAATAAAAAGCTGAACAACTTTTTACCAATTTAATTTTTGGGAAGTACATCTGAGAAAAGAAGAACACAATAGGCTATTGCTGGAATAGTTTTTTTATTGACTTTTTTTAGTGAATTTCTTTTTCTTGGGTTTTATTGTGGGTATAAAAATATTTGGAGTCGGCTTGTATATTGGATGCAAACGGCATATGTTCAATAAACGAAATGTTAATTTGGAGGCACGAGAAAATTCTTATAGTAGTCATGACGTTTGAATCTGTTCGAAAAACAAAGAGAGAATGATTCAGAGTCTTCCAAAAGTAGATTGATTTATAGTCATTTAGATGAAATATGGACCCATAGCTTCACGTAGTTGATCTTTACTTTACTTTGATTGTTGAATGTCCATCGAATTATTTATAAAAAAAATGTTGTTTGATGACCCGTGATAGATAAAGAATGAATATGATATTACGTTTACATATTTGAGGATTGGTTGATTCTTTAAAAGGTAGACGTGAACGGATTATTGTGTCTACACTCTACAGGCATGTGCATTAATTGGAGTTTATGACCTATCGTTATACGGGTTGATTTGGTCGTTGAAACAAAGAAGATGTTTTGGAGACTCGAAAATATTCCGAACAAAATGATACCTCTATATATATATATATATATTTTTTTCTGATGTAATTTTATTCTCAAATTCTTAAATTCATTTGAAAGGACAGTCCACGTAGGAGACTATATGATTACCTGGGTAAAATTCTTGAATGCACAAGACGTCAAACTTAATGCAAAACCATCAACAAAGGTGAATATGATTTTTTTTTTTTTTTTTTGATAAAGGTTAATATGATTCTGTAAAAACCAAAAAAGGTTGATATGACTCCGACAATATTTGTGAATTATGGCTTTTACAAATAAAACATTTACCGCTTTGAACCGAAAATAGAACCCGGCTCCAAGCTTGGTTTTTCCCCTACGGACCGACGCTAAATCCACAAATTAAGGAATTGAGAAAAAAAGGAGACAAAAAAACAAGAAAGAAAAGGGAAGAACATGGATTTGAAAATGGTCAAAAGGGGGCCAGTCAAAGGTCAGAAAGGGACAAATCCGTTGTTTAGTAGTTATCATAAAGTGTCGGACAGTTAATACCGTTGCTTTTTTTTTTCCGACGAAAACATGCATTATAATAAAATAAACTTGTGAACTTACATGAAGAGGATGAATACAACTTGAGTAAAATAAACGATTTGACGGATCTATTTATGCTCACCAATGAGCATGTTCATTGAAGACCATCTCAATATACAGTAAAACATTTATAAATTAATAATGTTGGGACTTCAAAATTTTATTATCTTATAGAGATATTAATTAATCGATAAATTAATAAATTATTAATTTAACAATAAATTAATAATTATTAATTTATAGATATAGAAAAGTTTAGTGCATAATTTTTTAAATTTTATTTTATTTGAATAGATTATACATACATCGCAATTGGATATTGTATCATGGGAAAAAGAGAAGTTTCCTTGATGAAGTTGAATGACATTATCTTTGCAATAGTTACTGGAAGCTAAGGAAGAAGAAATTGTTAGTTTAGTACTTTTATCGACAACTCTGATAAAAATAGAACCATGAAGGCTGAAATGGAAACAACACGACTTTTCACTATTCAACAAAAATTGTAGCTACTATCCTTACTGAAAATGATGAAGTTGAAGATGATGTTATGGAACATTTGAAAGTGGTTACACGCAAAGAAGTAATTATGGCCTCTAGAATTCTTTACAATTTTTGGATGCAAATCGAGAGGACAACCTCATGAGTTATGGATGCAATAAGGAAGATTAGAGATAAGCTCCAACGAGATTCTAACTTTAAGAATAAACAAACAACAATAGATTCATATTTTACTTTGTCTTAGGTATGTATGCATAAAATTTATAATTATTAATTTATCATATTATTGAGACCATATATTTACATAGAGATTTCAAAAAATTTATTATCTTATTATCTTATCGAATTGTGTTAAATTTTACACTAACCCGACTCGGAACCAGAGAAATTTATTAATTTATAGTGATTATTAATTTATCGAGTATTAATTTATAGAGATTTTACTGTATCACTGTAAAGATTGTGAATTCCGTAGACTTTGTCACTTCAATTCAAGTTTTTGATAAGAACTTGACAATCCCATAGATTGGAAGCCCGTTGCTTAAAAGTCAAATCTCTATCACATTTTCACTTATCACTAATTAGGACTAACATCTTAAATTATAAATTACCCTCCCATCAATCAATTAATCCTCAAAAAATTAAATGCTAGTATTTTGGAATATTCCTCTAATTAACAAAAAAACAAAAGCTTGCATTTTGTTGAACTTTTTTTGAAAAAAACTTCCTTGATACCTAGTTATCATGCCATACCATGCATATTCTCCCTCACTCGACATTCAAAAGCATATTAAAAACCTTTTCAATAGAATAATTCATATTCTAATCTTTTGACTTAAACATGTTTCAACTGGAACATATATATTGACGATATAATGTCAATAAAGAAATATGGTTTTTAGTAATTATTTAAACCAAATCTGTTAAAATTACATATACTTAGGCAGAAAACCATAATTTTAAAAAAAAAATCGAAAGAAATGAAAATTTTAGAATCATTGAAAATAATCAACATTTTTAAGAGTAATTTTTATTTATTTAATCAACTACTAAAAGTAAAGACATCTACGATATGGATATATGCTGTGTATGTCATTTCAAATGACATAGCACTGCTACAAATGATTATAGTCAAAATTGCAAACTTGACATTATTAATCAGTATGTCATTTGAAAGGAGACATACAAAATGTTATTTACAGTTAATATTACACATTGTAATGGTCTATTATTTCAACTAAATGTGCTACATGTTTAAGAAGTATAGTAAAAACACAAAAGGAGATAAAAAAGGACCATTTCTAAGAAAAACTGTCACGCAATCAAACTTTATTCATGATATATAGGTTACATTGATTTTTAGGTGTTTATGTTTGCGTTTATGTTTCCATACTATAATTCTCAACCACTAATCGGTATGAACAGATTATGATGGACGGTGCAAATATGGACTTTCAGGTTTCAAATGGCCAAAACAATAGCGACCATAAATATTTTTAAGATATAAAAAAAGAATATCCGATAAATATGTGTGAGTAATATGTATACATGTACGTAAGGGTTTAATGAAGACAGAAGGAGGAAATGAGCTAATTTGTAGGCAGGAAGAGTGGTGAAAATATGATGGAGCGAAGAAGCAAAGGAACATTCATTTGTTTTTTTTATCTTTTGGAACTTCAAAATTTTGTCCTTTGTTTTTGGGACATTATCTTACAATTCATTTCAATTGCCTCAACCTTTCGGCCGTCTCTATACCCCATTTGTTTTACATTTTTTTTTTCTTTTTAAATTTATGAAGTTCATATATTGAGCGCCTACAATTCAAAATATTTAGTTGGACCCGTTTACACCATGTGAATCACATACTATAAATTATAAATAATTTCAATGATTTTTTTTTTTTTTTGAAAGATTGGTCGTGTCAGACAATATCAATCAAAGAGAGTGAAATACCGATACCTAATATTGCATGTCAAATCCCCTTTCTGAAAAAGTGAATAGATATCCTTTTAGACATGAAATATCGAAAAATATTGCATCGACATTATAAGTTTGCTACTATAAGATTAAAAGTGTCTTCTAAGGGGCAATGGATTTTATAGGATGATAGCGAAGGAGCAAACATTGAACATGTTCATGTCCAAGGTTTAAGGTTCATAAGTCAAAGTGTGTCTACTTACGCTGACCAGATACAAAGCTATGGCCCATAACTCATGGGGTTTGCATACACAATCCTAATTTTTTTTTTTTTGGTATGATACAATCCTAATTGCTTCTTCCCTTTCTTTTTTTTTGGCACGCAATCCTAATGACTTCATTTCATGATTTCTTTAAGAAAAAAGAAGAACATTTTATATTTTTCCCCATTACTCTTGTTTTAAAATAGTGTAGTTGCTTCGTTTTGTTTAGTTCTCAATATTTTCTTTCAAATGAAAGACGAGAGAGAGCGTATCCGACAAATATTAGAGATGTTTCTATATGTTAAGAAACTCAAGATAATTAATTTGCCAGAGCAAAATAGTTTTAATAGTATTGCAAATAGGATATGAATTGGTTGCTTCACGCATGACGAGTCTTGGATAGTGAACAAGTGACCACGAATAGCTTTTGTTGATCATATCGTGGGTACTCTTTTTTTTTTATTCATTCTAGCAATTCTTTTGTTGTATTGCCTTCTAATTGCTGAGCTGCTGAAGAAGCTGGAATAAAGTAAATGTAATTCTCTTTCTCATATATACCTTTTTTCCACAACATTTTCAATTCCGTTGTGTTTTTTTTTTCCCCACGATATATATATAAAAATGTGTTTTGTTTGTAAGAGATTGTACTTATGTAACAACATTAGGACGACACTAACGTTTTGTGGATAGCATCATTACCAAGAGAACTACGTCTATTGGCAATGGAAGCAAGTGATGCCCTTCATCATCATAAACTACTTCCAAATTGTATCTTTCACGTTTCTGCAAAAAAAAACCTATTACACGTCTGCATAATATATTAGGGTATAACGAACTTACTAGATTATATATTATGAAATTAAATATAGTTTGGTTGTAAGATTTAAGGAAAACTACATAGCTTCTACCGGTCTCGACGATGACATGTAGCGATAAACGAACAGTTTGGTTGAAACGACTATGGCGATCGATCTCTGGTATGAAACTCCGTAGAGGATTGATACATGGCTAAGGTACTTGAGAGTTAAGACCATTTTACGATGGTCTTTAAGATTATCAAAATTTCTAGTTTAGTACTCTTTAATCAAGTTTGGTCATGTTTGTTCATAACATCCAATTGTATCTCAAATCAGCCTAAAATAACACACACGAGCTCAACTTACTATAACCTGATCGAATCTCACACCGTATTTGGCTATACCTGAAACTCAAGCACTAAAACTCTCTTTCGAAAATCCAATTATCTGGTTAATCTCTCTGTTCCATTACTAACTTAAGCATCATAAAATGTTCAGAAAACACTTTCAAAACTTAAGTATTCGTAGGATAGAATCAGCCAATGCTTAGCAGTTGAACTAGCATTTTGTCATTTTGTGTATTACCGTAGAGCTAATTGGACCAAATGCTGTCAATCGGCAAGTTTTGATATTAGGTCCATAACATTTGGGCTTTATGAGAACCCATCTCCAGGAATTGGTAGCGGCTGGGGTATTGAATCTATCGATCAACTGACTTGTACGTCTGTAAGCCAATTTGTTCATTCCACTTCATATCGTAATGGTTCGGTTAGATAGCGTGATATTAGTGTTTTGGCGGTTTTCAAATGTGTTCATCATATTCATATGCGCAGAGGATAAAAAAACGTAAACAAGACTGTTAAGTAGAGAAGCAATATGAAGAGACGACGAAATAGAGAGAAAATTGAATCAAACCAAAGCGAAGCAGTCAATGGCAGCATTCAGACAGACAAGAACATGGTCTCCACTTTTTAATCTTAATAATATGTTTCTCAAAAAAAGACCATTCGTGCATCCAATGCAACAAACATAGGCGAAGAGCTTAGTATCGCCCGAAACTGCCATCCTCTCACAAAACCCCTATTTGCTTCGAAGCGCCTGTTACATTTCAGAACTCGATAAATCAGTCATGAAGTCGTTCGTTCCTGCGAAAAGCCCATCTATATAAGTACAATGGTTAAGTCATACCCTCCAGAATATGCGTTTTTTGAGGATAAGAAGCCATAGATTGGTGCTCAAAATTGGCGCCTTGGAGGCCTAGCCTCAGCTTCCGAGACTCTGATTTGTCTGCCGTCCAAATCCTATAGGCCACCGTAAAAGTATATTAAGAGCTGTTTGATTGAGTGCATTGTATGTATATATTGGTGTGAGTGATAGAGCAAAGGATACTTACAGCACCGTTCAAGGTTCTGATAGCATTTTGGACCTCTTGAGCAGAGTTGTATGTCACAAATCCGAAACCCTTTGATCGACCACTGTCCCTGTCGTAGATGACTCTGGCCTCAACAACCTTTCCTTGCTCTCCGAACAAATTCTCAAGAGCCATGTCGTCAACTCCCCAAGAAAGGTTGCCGACATAAACACGGTTTCCTGAACCAGTACCAGAACCTGAACCTCCACCATATCCAGAACCAGAGCTTCCAAAGCTGCTTCTGGGTCCTCTGGAGAAGGCATCTTCCCTCTTTGGTGGAGGAGGACCGGCATTAACTCTCAAGGGTCTACCATCCAACTCCTGCAATTTAACATCAAAATGATTAACTAAAAGCAACCAGAAGCTTATGCAATAAGAACAACAACAACACAAAAGTTAAGGTTTTTATCTTAAGAAGCCAGAACTACCCACAAGTTTGAAGATTTCATTCATCTAAGAAAAAGTTTTAATTTCCAAGACACTAGATGCAGCTTATCACTGGAATATAGAACAGCAATAAACACATTGAGTACCCACCAAACGACCGATTTCTCATCTGGAAATGAATACAAACGCACAAAAAAACACGACTTCACAAATTAAAAAAAAAACCAAAACACAAACTCGTACCAACAAGAAAGGATACATGATTCATATTAACAATCAAAGATTAGAGATGCATCTTCTTACATAGCCATTGAACTGCTGAGCAGCTGCCTCAACCTCAGAGGCTGACGACATAGTCACGAATCCGAAACCCCTGCTTCGTCCTGTCACTTTGTCATAGATCACCTACAAGACAAAGACCAAAACCGATTAATCTCAACAACACAAAACTATATTTGTCTCTTCTTGTTAGAGTCAATTGTCAACAGAAACCCTAAAGGATAATCATTTATTCTAAACAAACTATATCTCCCAAATTCAATCGGCAAAATGAAATCCCGAAAAACCTAAATTCGTACCTCAACCATCTCAACAGTTCCAGCGCTCTCGAACAGCTGAGCGAGCTGGGCACTGTCCACGTTAAAGGGAAGGTTACCGACGAAGAGTTTGAGGTCCGCGGAGAAGGATTGCTCCCGCGGCGCCGCATCGTCAGCGAAAATGCCGTCTTCTTCAACCTCGAAGTCCTCCGTAACCGCAACGTTACGGACGAAGCGAGACGCGGCGGAGTTCCATTTGGCGGCGGAGGAAGCGAAGATGGAGACGGAAACGGATTCGGAATGGAGTTTAAAGGAAACGGAAGGAGGTAAGAGGGAAGCGGAGGCGGGTCTGGAGACGCAGAAAGGAAGGGATTTAGGGTTGAAGGTGGAGAGAGCGAGAGACGAAGCTGAAGCAGCCATCGGAAGAGATAAGGTTTTTAGGGGTTTTTGGGTGAGATTTGAGAGTGGAGATAAGATGCAGTGTGTTTGCTATTTATATGCGAAATGAAGAACTCTATGAAGCTTGCATAAATATCCCACCCCTGATTTTTATTTACAAATTTAACCTGAAACTATTATTTCTAGCTAAATGTTCTGATATTATGTTTCTTCTAATAATATATATATACAGTATTAAAATTGTGTATAGTTTTTTTATAAATGAAATTTTATTTTCTCAAAGATCAGAAACATAGGAAAACAATATTCTGAAATGATATTTCTGTTTAAAGTATCACTAAAACAATTAGGTATTTCTCTTACAAAAATCATTTGTTTATATATATATATTTGTAGAATTATTTTAATATGCTTTTCGTATGCTTTTCGTATTTACATATTAAATTTTTGAGTGTACACGAAGATCTCAATTTTCCAAATTATATTTGTGATAAAGTCTCACTTGAATTAGTTGTGTTTGGTTATCGTTTGATTGGACGGGTTTACTAACTAGTCATAATTTGAAATAAAATGATGGATGAGATGAAATCTGAGCCGTCGAATTTTGGATGGACAGTGGAGATGGCACGTCTCGTGCTAAGGCAAAAAAATCTACGAGAAGATAGGATATTTAGCTAAAAGCCAATGCAAGATTCAACTCGACTGTACACTCTTGTTCCAGCACAGATCTTCAACTTGCTCGAGGAAAAAAAAAAACTGAAAATCCTTTTCAAATAAAATATATTTGTAAATGATTTCAAAAACAAAATTAACAACGGTGGTTAAATAAAACTAAATCAGAAAACGATACAGTTCCTACCAAAAAGCACTGAATCATACAAACGTGTCCTTCAAAACAAGTTTCGTAAAAAGGATTTATTTGGATAACATTCAAGATCTTGAACTACCAATGGAAGTGAAAAGACCAAGAAAGAATCACTTCTTTAAGTTTCTATAGAGAGACTGTGTTCTGTTTCTTGTCTTTCTTGATTCCTTGTCCCTTTTTGATCATTCTAGAAAGAACATCTGCTTGCTTTGTGTTCCCTTCCTGGTTTAAGCTCTTGATCAGTTCATCACAGCTTTTCCAATCGGTTACACTTCCTTTCTCCATGATCTTACACAGAACAGAGTACGCATTCAGAGTCTTCCCGGCTCCTAAAAGCGCATCCAACACCTTGTCGTAGCTTGAAAAATCTAAGCTAAGATCCCTCTCCAACCCGAAATCTAACAGCTTCAGTGCTGCAATCGTCTTCCCTTTCTCGCTCAGGACCGATAAAAGGCTGTCGAGATCAGCTGAGTGTCCATTTTGATTCAGAAGATCTATACGCCCGAGGGCTTCTTCTACGTGCCCTCTCATTAAGAGAGCTTCCAAGATCTTGGCAACCAAATCCATGTTGTCTTCGATGCCAACATTTTTATCTATCATGATCATCATCACACGGCTTGCGGTCTGCACCCTACCATCCTCAAACAAACTCTCAATCACTGACCTGAAAAGCGATGAATCCGGGACAAGCCCGTCTTCGATCATGCTGTCCAGTGCGGTTTTGGCGTCTCCAGGCTCACCTTTGCTCATGTAGCTCTTTATGAGCAGCTCATATGCGTTTGCTTCTCGAGGGACACCTCTCCTCGACATTATCTTCAGAATCTCGTAACTAGAATCCGGGTTTCCTTCCTTTGCATGCCCACGGATCAGATTGTTTAAGGCATCTTGGTCTTGGACACCTCTTTTCATCAGCTGCCGGAAAAGCACTTCTGCTTTCGAGGTTTGGCCATTGTTGCACAAATACTCGATGATTGGGTTATAAGCGCTTGGTTTCATTTCCAGAGTATCCTGATGCCTCAATATGATTTCTTTCTCAACTAGAATGTCTAAAAGCTTGATAGCACGATTGTATGCGCTAGCCTTGCATTGATTCTCGATTAAGACCCCGTAGTGTCCCGCTTCTGCTGGAACGTTCAGCGTCGCCATAGCTTTCAGCACCTCAGTGGCTGCCGCCATATCCCCAGCTTTGCTTTGGGAAACCAAAAGCTTAAGGAAGATCGAGTTATCTTTTGGAGCAATGTGTTTCGCCATCATATTCTTCAAGATATTCTTAGCCTCCACCATTTTACCAGCATCACACAGACCTGGCAACAATGTCGAATACGTCGTAACATTAGGCTCGATACCAAAAGATCTCATCTCATCGAAGATTCTCAACCCATCATCAACTCGGTTCACTGCTAGATATCCTTTAATCATCGTGGTGTAACTCACAACGCTAGGCTCGATGTTTTTCCCCTTCATCTCCACAAAAAACTTATCTGCCTCGTCCATCTTCTTAAACCGGCAGTACCCATTAATCATAGTGTTGTACGTAACAACATCCGGCGAGATCCCTCGACTGATCATATCTTCATAGAACCTCAAAGCAGTCTCTAGCCTCAAGGACAAAAAGAATCCCCACAGCATTAGATTGTAAGTGTGCCTAGTTGGCTCTATACCTTCACTTACCATCTTATTGAAATACCGTTTCGCCATCATATACCGACCACGCCTGAGAATTACCTTGAACAGAGTATCATATGACTTGATCGTCCTCTCCACACCCAAATCCTTCATTTTCTGGAAGATTTTAACAGACTCTTGAACGATACCGGCTTTGCCATAACTCTCAATGAGAACCACAAACATATCCTCATCCCAAGGAACACCTTTTTCAGGCATATCCAAGAGAATGCACCGAGCATGGTTGAGCTTTTGGGCCTGTCCCAGCATCTCAATCATTTTCATATGCGTATCTCTATCATGGCGGATCAATCCGGATCTCTCCGACCACCGGAAGAATTGGAGACCGTGCTCAAGTTTCCGGGCACCGTGCAAGACATTATACACCAAAGAGTGATCCCATTCGGGTACGAGATCTCGGATCGAATTCTGTAAACGGGTCGTCCACTCCCGATTATCCATCATTCTACATATTGCATCCTCAAGCTTTTCATGGTTTTGACGCTTACCTCGTTGGAATCTCTCCCTAAGCGGCCTCCCCTCCGTTCGTATTGAACCCAGATTCGTCGTCTCGGGTTTTACAGGATCAGCAGATTGGGTTTCTGGGTTCGCGCCTGGATTCTGGGTGTCTTCAATCGAGCTGAATAAACGGGAGAATGAGAGGAAAGGCGAGTCTGACGATCTGGGAAGCGAGAGATAAACCCTAGCTCTCCACTGATAGGGTTTAGATCTGGAAATAAAAGCCATTACAGAAGAAATGGGTTTTTACGAAAACCTTCGATTATAGAATCTGTGTTTCTTAATTTCTGAAAATTTCAATCCATATGAAAGAGCTTGTGAGAGAAGGAAGGAAGACAGCAAGAGATTTTAGTGCTGGGTAGGGTTTAGGGAGGAAATGGCAGTCCTGGATCCAAGATCTTGTTCCGGGTCGGGTATTGCCTGAATTCAAACCGGGCCCGTTAACTGTTACATTCCAGCCCGGTTCGGGTGCGTAATAGATGGGCCTTAACATTTAGAAATTATAAACAAACGGAGTCTGACACTGGTTTTACTTCGGAGTGAAATGTTTTTTTTTTGTTTTGGAGTGAAAAGCAAAGCCAGAGCCGCATGTCCATCCCTTGCATTAGGCCTGACAAGTCTATGATTTAGGCCACATCTTAGTAACATAATTTTAAAAGTCACATCATTAGAGATTTTTTGTTGATGTAGTGGTTTCTTGTAATAAATTTTTATTAATTTCTTTTATTTTTGTGGCTTACTTAATTATATGCAAAAAAAATAACCTATATAATGAAAAATTGGATCACATTTGACAAATTTGCTTTAAACCACCAAATTAGTAGGGCCGCACTGAGCAGAGTTTTCAAATCTTAACCAACTTTACACGAGTAGAAACTGTTTTTGATCAGACAAAACTGCAAAACCTGAAAGACAAGGAGAAACGTCTGTATCAAGTTTATGTCTTATATCTTTGCGAAAGAAAAACGTTTGATTGTTACAAAGTATATGATTATGCGAGCTTGTCTGAATATAGAGATTGATTCTGTGATAAAAAAAATGATGCCTTTTTGCTTTGCTTATGGATTCCTTCAAGCGCAACAAGCTTTTAGGATCTCTTCAATAGGCGGGTCATCTCCAGCTTCTTTGTCCTGAAATGTTCCCAACAAAATTGTTGAAAACGACAGCTTCTGTGATTAATCACCCTTTTGTTTAAATGTCTACCGGGTGCGCAAAGTTGAGGCTAGTTTTACATCAGTATTACATTACATGACATGGTGTTAACACAAATATCAGTGTTCAGCGATCAAGTATTTTGCACAATAAGAGGAAGAAGAAGAAGAAGAGATTACCTTGCGGATGTAAGAGATGTTATTTTTTCCAGGCCCAGCAACTAGGATTCCGCCTTGTTGCCTGCACGAGGTCCGAGACCATTGTTCAAACACATTGTTAATAAGGAAATCGGAAAGTAATACGGAAGGAATAATTTAGACTCTTTAACCTACCAGCCGCCTCTTTCTACTGTATCTTTCATAAACGAGAGTTTCCAGTCTTGGCGGTATCCTTCCATGTAAGACTCTATTATCTTCAGAGCAGCCTATAATAATACCACAGAAGCTACTGAGACCACAAATACGGTAAGATTTTGATAACCTAATTAATATGCCAAGTAGAAGTCACTCTACTTTGGGGGTAAATGTCACAGAAACCCCTGAAGCAAATTTGAGCGCCTCGTATGATGCGTGGTTTGGATCTGCATACACCTCTGAGAGCAATTTGATTATAGATTAGATGAGATCTCATAATATAATTCACCTAGTATTTTTGTTAGAAACCAAAAGTAAATGAGAATTATACCTCCTTCAAACTTCGTCTGTTCCACAAAAGTGTTAGCCTGCATAGATGGTTATATCATGAGAATAGGCAGCAGAAATGTATAACATCTTTTTCCTTTCAACATTCACTAATCAAAACGCTTACAATAATTGTGTATTCGAATCTCTTACCTGATCGATACTCCCGGGTCCGATCAGAACAAGAGCAACACCAGATGCATCCATCACATCCTAACAAAATCTCACTCAATGACTTTCAATTGTATAAATGGCCAATTTCTCTCAACGACATCAGGATTTTGGCATGGATAATCATTACCTTCTTTGCTGCAAGATAAGCTGCTCGTTTCCGACAGAGCACGCATCTGAAAACATAACAAGCAAGCTTCAATAGTTACATTGTAACCAGATTCATCAATCTAATTAGAAAATTCTCCAAAGATTAATCACCCAAAATGACGAGCAAATGCAACAACAGCCTTCCTATCCTTCCATAAATCAGAAAGCGGAATCTCATTTCCTCTCAAATCCAAGACTTTCACTGTATCTAGCAAATCAGCAGTATCTTTCCCGGTTCCAGTTCCTGTGGAGAATGGATATAATCTAGTAAGAAATCTGGAATTTTTAGAAATTCAAAATCATCAAAATTAACTCACCTGAAGCGCCGGTAACGGCCGACACAACCACGACGCTACGCCGGAGAGAGACACCCGTTAGGGTTTTACGATTGTGAGATTTGACAGAATAACCAGGAAGTACCGTCCCTAACCCATGAATCGTTTTCAGCTTCGGTTGCGGAGTTATGGGAATGATCGTCGACGACGACGAGAGAGAAACCGCCATTGTTGCTCCGGGAAAGCTGAAAAATAAGAAAAACCAAAAAAAAATCCCGATTTAACTAAGACCGTTGGCTAATCTCGTGGAGTTGGGTTATTACACGTGGCTTGTGATGTAAGCATGGTCTGAGCGAGAAAGTGAAATGCCACGTCAGCTCAGTTAGGGCAAATTTGGGAAAAGAATCTAAGATCCTTTAAAGAGCGAATGTTCGTTTGTGCACGTTCTTGCTAGGGTAAAGCTCAAGCCGCTTCTTCGCTCTATCTCTCTTCCATTTCTCTTACTGCAATGGCGAGAATAGTGCGTGTGGCGAGATCCTCCTCCTCCCTCTTTGGCTTCGGAAGCCGATTCTACTCCACCTCCGCCGGAGTTAGCCACGCGCCGTTTCTACACGGTGGCGGAGCTCGCAGGGATGCTGCGAAGGATAGGAACGTGCAGTGGGTGTTTCTGGGCTGTCCCGGTGTCGGTAAAGGCACGTATGCTAGCAGACTGTCGAGCCTCCTCGGCGTTCCTCACATCGCCACCGGCGATCTCGTCCGTGAGGAGCTTGCTTCTTCCGGACCTCTCTCCCTACAGGTGCGGGAATCTTTCTTTTCCCGTTCTCTCCCTGTGATTGAGATTCTTCTCTATGTTCGATTGTTGATTCAAATATTTCTGAAATTGCCGTTTTTTAAAGCAAATCGGGTTTTCATTTCTTATCGACGATTGGATCTGAAAGAAGTTCATCTATCTCCTGACAGATCTAATGAACTAGGTCCATTTGAAAGTGTTTCTGACTATATTTGATCTATTCGTATAAATTAGAGTCAACGGCTCTCTCCTTCTGCTGTCGAAACTTACCAATATGTGTTAAAGAGTTAAAGAATCTCTTGCAATGGTTTATCTGGATGATTCTGAGCTTACTGTTACACTTGATGGCAGCTATCGGAGATTGTAAACCAGGGAAAATTGGTTTCGGATGAGATCATAATAAACCTATTGTCAAAGAGACTTGAGGCCGGTGAAGCGAAAGGTGAATCAGGCTTCATTCTTGATGGCTTTCCTCGAACCATGAGACAAGCTGTAAGTATCATTGTGTTTACATCTTTAAGAGGAAGCAAGTTTGATGATTAATCTCCATTGATACGTTGTTTTTACTGGCAATTCCAACAATGGACTTTGTTTTGTCTTTTGCTTTCAGGAGATACTGGGAGATGTTACTGACATCGATTTGGTGGTGAATTTGAAGCTACCTGAGGAAGTTTTGGTTGAAAAATGCCTTGGGAGGAGAACTTGTAATCAGTGTGGCAAGGGTTTTAATATCGCTCACATCAACTTAAAGGGTGAGAATGGGAAACCTGAAATCAGCATGGATCCACTTCTCCCTCCACCTCAATGTATGTCAAAGCTCATCACTCGAGCAGATGATACTGAAGAGGTGGTGAAAGCAAGGCTTCGTATATACAGTGAAACGGTAAAGCCGTTCTTTCCATTTCTAGTGTATAAACATCTACTAGATAGTGAACTATCACTTAACACAAGCAATGGTCAATGTTTTCTTTCCATTTCTAGTGTAGATGAACTATCACATGACAAAATTGATGATTTGTGTTTTCTATATATGCAGAGCCAGCCTCTTGAAGAATACTACCGTAGCAAGGGAAAACTTATGGAGTTTGACCTACCTGGAGGCATCCCGGAATCTTGGCCAAGGCTATTAGAAGCCTTAAGGCTTGACGAATACGAGGAGAAACAGTCTGCCGTGGCATAGTTTGCCAATCGAATCCTGGTATTTAAATTCTTTGCATGTGGAAGACATGCCTAATCAATTTTGTGTTGGAAATAAAAGTAAAGAAAAATACCTTAGATTGTTGTTTTACCTCAATTGAAATAATCATACACACTTGCAAAGGATTATCTTCCCACGAGCCGAGGTTTTGGTTCCATACTTGCAAATCTGCTGTATCATGTGTTTATGAGTTTTTGCTAGTCACATTTATGTATCAATACTTCTACAGTACTTGTTATACATCAGGTTTTGATTTGTTTATTGGAGTCGAATGTGATAGTATTGCGGCTGGCCGAGCTGGCTGGTTAAAGTACTCAACCAGACAGTAAAGTAAAACAGCCGCATACATTAAAGTGTTTGGGAACCTATAACCAGCTCCTGTCTGTCCTAGAATTGGCGGTTCGGGATAGAACTGTTCCGTACATTCTGCGATTTCTGGTGGAATTGATGCTAGTTATCGTTCCTTGTGTATTATTTGCTATATGATTCCAAAACAAATCTAGCTTATGTTCTATGATTCTTCTGGCCTGAAATCAAATTCTTCTTATGGACGGAGAAATCAGACTCAATTAAAAGGCTAAACTAGACATAGCATTTCGTAATATAAATCGAAATAACGAAACCTATCAAAAGGAGTATGAGGTTTTTTATCTCTTGGTTTACACCTGATTTAGAAACCGGTTTTTATTCTCTTGGTCAATCGAAACTGTAGTACTGTACTAGTTGGTTTCTAGACGCAAACCGGTTTCAAACTCCTTTCACTGTAGTGGTCCAGAACTTTGTAATGAGCGAAATATTCATATTGATTTTATTTACACTTGTAAAAGTTCGAGTTCTTAAAGAAAATGTATATCAGATGCATAAGTAGTTCTCCATTAAACTAAAGCTGTGTACGAGTGTGTTTTATATACATTTATTAAGCTTAAACAATCTACCTTCTTAACAACTTTTAACTAACCTAACAAACTGTTTGTTAGATAGACGGTTAATAATGTCATCTCTAATAGTTGTTAACTTTGATAAATCTATACTATAATTTATATGGATAACTATATCGGTTGCCAAATTAAAACAGATATATTTGGTGCAATATTGATAAAAAAATACATTTTATTTTATATTTTGTTTTAATTCCGAAATTTTAGATTATTTTGGATTTCTTTAAATATATTACTCACCAAAAATCACAAAATTAATAATTATTGTATCTTTACAAAAATAATAACCAGATTTTAATTTAGATTTAATTTAAATATTCAAATTTAAATAATATTCTCGTAATAACGCAGATGATAAACGAATATGTTATTGTATTTTTTTTATCATAATCAATCAGTATAAAATTTCAAATATTCAAAATTAGTAAATATTTTGGAAGGTTAAGATAATGTTTTTATAATTGCGGTCATTTGCGCGTTGGTTTATCAAAACATGCAAGATAATGAACTGATTCGAGGGAGATTAAAAGGCCGGGTTATCTCATTTTAACACTAATAAATTTATAGATTGGTTGTATGGTAATCTAAATTCACATAATAACAAAGTTTACAATTAAAATTACATCGATATATACTTAACTAACCCATACTCATATACACCATATGGTAATATCATATAACAATTTATCTTTTTGTTAGATAACAAAAGTATCTATCATTTAAGGTTACAAAATTACGTAATCTTGTAAATTTTCATTAAAATTTAAGTCAAACTAATTCCGTTAGTTTGCCTGTTTAGTCTGCATAACGTTTTTTATTCAATATAAATTTCACAAAAAACAAGGTATAAAAAAATATTATCCCGCACACATCCCATATTAAAATCTAATTTCGAATAACACATGTTAGAAATATGGTATAAACACCAAAATACATTAGTGTATAACAAATCAACAAAATATTATCTTCTCACTAAAAACCTAAGAATCAACAAATTCAACATATTTGAATCAATAACACTTAAATTAGATCTTATTTCTCATTCCCATTTTATATATTTCAAAACTTAATCTACAAAAAAACTTTGTCCATTTCAAAATTTACTCTAAAAAAAATTATCTCCTGACAAGCAGTTTAGAATCTAGTGGTTCTTTTAAATGACAATTGAGATTTATGCATTGAATAATATTTTCGGTTCAATATAATCCACATTAAGTAGGCAATATGAAAGTTTGAGATGGAACTGGGATAACAACAACAACATGACAGTTACTTTTTTTTCCCCTTACCCTAATTTAGAGAGATGAAAACGAAAGCAACAGGTTTTCATTTCGGTACGGTTCAGTTCACATTTTTCTACCATATATAAGTTGGTATGGTTCAGTTCACGTGTGTTTACTTCGAACAAAACAGCTCGTGCGCGTGTCAACAACCAACCAGTCCCTTTGGTCGCTGGAGCCTCAACTAAAACCCGAAACGGCACCGTTTCTTTGGCCGCGTTTCCAACTAACTTTCAAAGGGGCTCTTCAACTCAACTAACGTTCAACCAAACTATCTGTCTCTTCTCTCTCTCTCTCTCTCTTTCCTTTTCATTGCCTTCTTCATCACTATAGACTAGCTCATCTCAAGTTCGGACCTTGATCCATCCAACGTACCCTACTGTGACACGTGTTCCTTACAGTGTCGGCGAGGCTCAACGAACTGAACTGATACGACGGATACATCAACGCGACATAACCAAAACTCGGATTCGGATAAGCCCGGATCTTCCTAACTCCTAATTAGAAGAGTTTCTCTACAGAGCTTTAGATTTCGCATGATCTCTCTCACCGTGAGTAACTACGTTGTCCTCTTCTTTGCTTCTCCTTTGCTTTACATTTCGATTTATCTTTTGGGTTTTTGATTTTGGAATGATTTAGAGTCTTATCACAAGTGTATGGGCACATGGGTATCAGCAAGTTTCTTTCTTTATGCTAATATTGTGCAACTAACTTTTCAAGCTCTCTATAGATCTCTGTATATTGCATTTGATGGCTCTCACTGTCCAAATCCAATCTTTTTGTTTCCTCTAGCTCCTCCTCTCCTATGAATATATTCTACATACATGACTTAAGACTCCTTTGCATACACACACACACACACACAAAAAGGCACTATTTCTTTTGCTAATTGGGCAAATGAGTTTAGATTCATGACCCAGAATCTGAGAATCTCTTAAAATTTGATTGAGTCTATGGGAAGCAAAATGCTGATTACTTATTGTTTTTTTTTTCAGGTTGATTCAAGCTTTTTGACTGGAAAATTTTGGGTAGTGAGGTTCTGAATAATGGAGGTGAAAGAGAGTAAAAGAGCGGTAATAGCAAAACCAGTGGCTTCAAGACCTTCATGCTCTAGCTTCAGGACATTCACTGAGCTTCTGACTGATCCAGTTACCGTATCTCCCCAATCGAATTGCCACGATATTGTAGACGCTGCCATAAGACCAAAGACTCTGAGGTTTAAAAGACCAGCTGCAGCTGCGGTCTCATGTCCACGGGTGATTCATCTACCGATCGAGTTGACTCTTTCTTGGCAGTTGTTATCTTCTTTCTCAATCTTCCGCATAGTAGTCTTGACTCTTTTAAGTCTTTCTGATAATCTTAGGGTGAGGGAAATGACATTGGAAAGTCTCCTGATGATTCAGATAGCAAAAACTACGTCGTTTATAAACCGAAAGCAAAGCTAGTCTCCAAAGCAACCGTCTCTGTATTGGCTAATATGGTAAGTTGTTTTCAAGGCTCAAAGATCACGATTTTTTGAAACTCAGATTTAAACTCTGTTTTTGTTAGCTTCAGGGGAATCCCCAACGTCGAGCGGGTACTAATCTTGTCCAGAGAGTTCCATCCTTTACGGAATCGGAAACATCGATTGGGGATAGATCTTCCGTGGATGGATACAACTGGAGGAAATACGGACAGAAGCAAGTTAAAGGAAGTGAGTGTCCAAGGAGTTACTACAAATGCACGCACCCGAAATGTCCGGTGAAGAAGAAAGTAGAGAAATCATTGGAAGGTCAGGTCTCAGAGATTGTGTATCAAGGTGAGCATAATCACTCAAAACCGTCTTGTCCTCTTCCACGGCGGGCATCGTCATCATCCTCTTCAGGGTTTCAGAAACCACCAAAAGGGCTTTTTTCGGAAGGATCAATGGGACAAGACCCTAATAGTGTCTATTATCACTCTCTTTGGAGCAATCAAAGTAATGACTCGTCCAAAAACAGAACAGAGAAGATGTATGAGGGATGTGTTGTAACGCCGTTCGAGTTTGCTGTTCCCAGATCGGCCAAATCAGCTGGCGGTACTTCGGATTCTGGTTGCAGAAGTAGCCAGTGTGATGAAGGCAGCATTGGAGGAGAGCTTGATGATCCAAGCAGAAGCAAAAGAAGGTAAGATTAGAGCTTGAATAGTTTCAAAACTCTAATCTATGCATTTGCGTAACCTTTCGATGGTTGTATTAATAACAGCAGGAAGAACGAGAAGCAATCAAGTGAAGCAGGAGTATCACAGGGTTCGGTGGAATCAGACAGCCTTGAAGATGGATTCAGGTGGAGAAAGTACGGACAAAAAGTGGTTGGAGGCAATGCGTATCCGAGAAGTTATTACAGATGCACGAGCGCGAATTGCAGAGCAAGGAAACACGTCGAAAGAGCGAGTGATGA
This sequence comes from Eutrema heterophyllum, assembly GCA_002933915.1. NCBI lineage: Eukaryota > Viridiplantae > Streptophyta > Magnoliopsida > Brassicales > Brassicaceae > Eutrema > Eutrema heterophyllum. Next base: position 94,400 of record PKMM01034783.1, read on the forward strand.
TCCAAGAGCTTTCATTACAACCTACGAAGGTAAACACAATCACCATTTGCTCTTGAGACCTCCAACTTCGTCTACCCTTCTTCCCTTTAACTCCACGCAGCATTCTAAGCAAGCCATTTGATGCATCTTCTTCAATCTTCATAGCACATTAATTCATCGTTTTCTTGTTTTGCACTGTAATATTTATATATTTTACATCAAAATTGTAAGGACAAGAAGACCGTTGTTATTTAACAAACAAACAAACAACAAGAAGAAAAAGCAAATAAAAAGAGTGTTATATTTTGAGAGTCGCCGCCAACAAAGATGAATAAATTATGTTTTGGCTTTCTTTTGTTAGTAGATTGGTGATAAGTAGTGATCTTTTGCAGTAGAGGTAACGAATATTACACACTTCTCTTACCGGTTAAAAAACCTTCGAACCTAAATGTGCAGCAATACAAACTTGAGAGATTTAGTTTGAAGGAATCATCTACAACTCTTTTACTATGAGAATAGCAGCAAATTGGAAAATAATTTGGAAACAAGAATATTCCTGAATGTGGAATTGGAAATCATACCACTATTACTATGATTTATAAACTTTTAAATTAGAAAATATATAGATGAAATATTCTTAGATATGAAACTGTTTGGATAAAGTTCCCAAGTCGATTAAAGCGTCAAAACTTCCTTAAAGATAGAGAAATCTTCTGAAACATATCCAAAGCTAACGAAAACAGCACCAAAAATCGTTTGAGATATAATGCAAACTCAGGGCAAAGGAAGACCCCTTAACGGTTGGCCTTAGCAACTCTCTCAATCTCATCTTTCTTCTTGATGGCATAGCTGCAAAGAGAAGACAAGATGTTGTCATCAGTTACAAACTAAGACAAATGTGAAGCCATTTAAGAGACAGACAATGTGAAGAGTGTTTTTATCACCTGTTGGAAGATCCCTTAGCAGCATTGATGAGTTCATCAGCAAGGCACTCAGCGATTGTCTTAATGTTTCTAAAGGCGGCTTCACGTGCACCAGTCGTGAGCAAGAAGATCGCTTGGTTCACACGTCTTAGAGGAGAGATATCAACGGCCTGCCTCCTAACCACACCAGCAGATCCAATCCTGGTAGCATCTTCTCGTGGACCACTGTCTCACACGATGAACAAATATCATGAGAAAAGGTTCATTGTAGCACTGCAAGAAAGTACAGGTTTCAATATCATATGTTAATTTACCTGTTAACAATGGCATCAATGATAACCTGAATTGGGTTCAAGTCAGACAGGAGATGGATGATCTCCATGGCATGCTTGATGATCCTCACAGCCATCAATTTCTTACCATTGTTCCTTCCGTGCATCATGAGAGAGTTTGTGAGCCTCTCAACAATTGGGCATTGAGCCTTCCTGAACCTCTTGACAGAGTATCTTCCAGCAGTGTGGGGGACATAGGTTGCGTGTTTAGCCGGCTGAACCCCAATGTAGTCAACAAGACTAATGTCTGTGACCTACATACACAAATACAAAGATCGAAAACATAAATTAGCACATACATTTGCAATACTAAGAACACAGCCTTTGATGTCAATTGAGAGATACAAAGACAAACCAAACAGAATCTCTGAGACCCAAAGAGTGTTTAATTTCAAAACAAAAAAAGTATCAGGATCAACCAAGCGTATAGAGACAATGAAGATCGATTTGATACCTAACAAGAAGAGAACACTTTTCGGGCAGGAAACAAAAAGGGAAGATCAGAAACAGTGATCTAATATCCATTTCCAGGAGTTATTTTGACATATATAAGAAAGCTGAGGCCTAACAATTTGATCTAAAACACAAAAATGAAGCAAATGTAACTATCATATCATAATAGACCAATAATTTCAATGACCATCACATATCAAGAGAAAGACCCATTAGAAGAGGTTAGATTACAACTAAATCTAACAAAGTAAATTGAGAAGGACAAGGATTAGATCCCAGAGAGACTGCAAATGAGCAGATCGGCTGGAACAGAAGGAGAGAATGAATCCAGGAGGAAATTACCGAAACGTCATCAAAGCTCCAACGGTTGAAGAGCTTAACCTCGTTGGTAAGCTGCTGCTGAATCTCAGCGTCAATTTCTACGGCGGCGGCCATGGCTGGAAGATCAACAGAAGATTAGCAAAAACACGCAAAAACGAAAAAAATATATAATCAGAAATCAGTAGATGGAAGAAGACAAAGGAATACCTCAAACTCTCAAGTGTCGTGTGGAAGAGAAGAGATGGGGAGGTGAGAAGTAGGTTTGTTCACTTCAGCCGCTGCTTGAAGAAGGAAGCTGAAAAAGAAGAGCAAAACCCTAAAAATCTAATATACTGAAGTTTTGGTAATAAGATGGACTTTATTGGGCCCAGATGTTCTCTGATATTGGGCCGTATCTCTTTTATTTGCAGGGTGAGTTTGATTTTGAGCCGTAAAACGGACCAAAAATCCACTTGGCTGAGTCCAAGCCGTCCTGCCATGAGAGAGTTATGAGATTAAAACTTTTAAACCAACTAAAAAGGCATTAACGGTAGTTTGCAAATATGTAGTAATTTCAAAGATATACTAGATTTTCATCCACGTGCATGTGCGGAATTATTTGTTTTATATAGATTTAATGCAATGTTTTCATATCTTGGTCAGACCAGTCAATCCGGTTATAACTCTAAAACCTGAGATTCAGACAATAATTCGGTCCGGTTATAGTTCTAAAATCTGATACTATAAAATCCAATAAAACCTGTAAAAACTCAGCAAATAACCGTAAACTGGACATAATCGTTGATCTGGACGGATCATGGTTCCGTAATAATTCAATAAGAGGGTTTTCTTTATTGTTTTTTATTGAGTCATTCATATTTTACAGTCTGATACTTTGTGATCTTTTTTCGTTTGTGAATAATACTTTATCAACTAAAATAATAATTACTTTGTTAGTAAGACATATATTTTTTAAACATATCTTAGAGATTTGTTAGTTTCTATACTTATATATATATGTGTGTGTGTCGTATATATATAATTTTATTAATTGTTGATTGCGACCGGACCGCAGCGAACCGGGTTAACCCATGGACCCGGTGGCTGGAAGGACTCTCCGGTTTGCTTCCCGGGTCGGATTTCAAAACATTTATTTAATGTATTAAAATAAATTTTATAAGATAATTTTTTATGATTTAAGTTAAAATCAGAAAATCTAGCGAAATTTAAACAATTTCGTTTCATATTTTCAACTGAAAATCTCTAAAACTAGTATGATTTTCACCCGAGTTAAAAATTTAATCCACATTAAGGGCGAACTACAATTTTTATTTGTTTTTATTTTTTATGTTTTTTATATTGTTTGGAAAAATATATTTATGGTATGACATGTATGATTCAAAATTAGTAATTTTAGCTATCCAAAATTTCTGACCCATTTTGTAAACTTTGTTATTATGTGAATTTATATTACTACATAACTAATCTATATATGTATGAGTGTTAAAATGGGCTAACCCGTTTTTTAATCTGCCTCGAATCAGCCTATTACCTTGGATCTTTTGACAAAACAACCCGCAAAAGACGGCGATTATAAAAACATAACCCTAATCCACCCATCATTTTACCGTATAATATTAATATTTACTAATTTCAAATATTTGAAATTTTAGGCTGATTGATTATGATAAAAAGATACAATAACATATTCGTTTATCATCTGCGTTATTATGAGAATATTATTTAAATTTAAATATTTAAAGTAAATCTAAATTAATATCCGATTTATCATTTTTAATGTGTTTATGATCGGCTGGAAAAGTTATCAACTACTTTTCTGATTTTTGGTAAATAATCTCACATATATTTAAGAAAATCCAAAATAATCTAAATTAATATTTAAATTTTTCCCAAGTATCTTTAGAAGAGAATGTTGGTGAGAACGTACATATTGGTTTTCATCATAGGAAAATATCAGAACCCTTTGACTCTTCGGGAGGAGATATGGTGGTGAGAGCAAGCAAGAAATTCTACGTTCTCTCAGATCTTGCTCCCGCCATTATTCCAGCCGTCATTCTGAGTGGCCTCAATCACTCGAGCATCTCTTCTAACTCTTAACTGTCTTAGACCATTTTCTCCAATATAATCAATGAGCGGCCCTATATCAGTCCACGAGTCATACCAAAATGAAGCTTGTTTACCATCCTACAGCTTATAGCGGAGGAAGTCCACTAGTATCGGTTTGAGATTGAGCATGTTCCTAATGGTGCAAAAGAAACGAGGAGAATCCTCAGTAACTCAAAAGCTCTTTCTCATAAAAAAAACATTTCCTAGAACTCAAGCAACCCACAAAGACCTTGCACTAGTGAAGAAGTTCCAGATTTGCTTTAGCTGAAAGACCACAACAAAATCCTCAAGAAACCTTATACCAAGCCCACCTTCCTCTTTAGGCTTGCAAACCTCCTTCCATGACACTTGCACCAACTGCCGAAGTTGTTCTGTATTTCCATAAAAGGCAGCACATATAGAGTCAATCTTTTCATAAAACTGCTTTGGAAGAACAAACACAACACTCTAGAAGTTAACCATCCCGTAAATGACAGATGCAACGAGTCTGATTTTCCCAGCAAATGACAAGAGCTTGGCAGTCGTGAAGCTTGGTGGTGATCTTTTCTATGAATGGTTGAAGAGTAACAAAAGAAATTTTAGTTGGGTTTAGAGGGAAACCCAAGTACCTTGTAGGGAGGATCCCAACTTAATACCGGATAAAGCACTAAAACCGCCGTTTGTTATCTTAACTTGTGAAAATATAATTGTTATCAATATCTTAAAAATTATATAACTAATCAATTGTCGATTAATAGAATTGTCGTTTGACGTTAATAAAAAAGGTAATTCTACAAAATAGCACCAAAAAACTTAAAGTTCAATAATTTAGCACCCAAGGGTGAAAATCCCAAAACTAGCATTCATTAAAAGGAAAAAGACTCATTTAACCTTGAACAAACACAAATAAAAAAAGAATCCATTTCCCGATGTCATTCTTCATCTCGCCGAAAAAATGTTCTCATCTTTGGATCGCCGACAAATTGTTCCCGGAGCTAGATATTATGTCATTCTCTGATCTCGAAGCTTTCCCGACGCCCTTCTCTGATCTCGAAGCTTTCCCGACGCCATTCTCTGATCTCGAAGCTTCTCATAGCCCAAAATCGAGGTATTTTATCTTCTTCGATCAAAAATCTCAAATCCTCTTCCTCTAGACCTTCCTCGTATTGGGCAAACTCGACTAGTTACTGTAACTCGCATTACGATAACTAGCCCAAAATCGAAGCTTCTCATAGTCCGAACTAGATATTACCTGAAAATTTGATTCAAAACTCGATTTATAGATTTCGTTCATCTTTGTCTAGCTTCGATTTTGTCTCTAATCGCATTTTAAGTGTCTAGATTCGATTGTTGATGGAAAGAAACTTCATTTGTTTGGGGATGTCAACAATTGTTCTTCAATCGGATAAATCTCAAATTTGGGGTTTCGTGATGTTTGGGGATGTCGTGAATCTTAAAAGAGCAAGAAGAAACTCATGGATGGTTTTGTGTTCTTAAATCGCTTGCTTTGATTTGATCTAATATTGGTTTCGAAAATGGTTTTTATTGATTAGACCGAATTGTGAAGTTTTCCATGGAGCAAATGGAGAAATTTGAGTTTAGAAATTTCATAAAGATGTGATTGGCAAAATTTGATTGATTTTAGACGAGCAAAATTTGTTGATAAAACCTAGTGATATAGGTTTATCTTGGTTATAATTTTTATTTGTTGGTCATGTAATTCTGTATATAACTTTGTTATTTGTGCAGAGATGATTCCAGTTCTTATGTGTGTTGCTGCAAACAAAGCTGTTATGGATGAGGATCGAGTTCCTTATGAGGTTGAGGAACTCAAAGGAAAAGATATCCCTAGGACCAATGTTGTTGGGAACTGTGCTCTTTTCGTGTTGAAGATGATTGAATGCCATTCAATGGGGATTAAAGACATGTCCAATATTGCTGATGCAAATGCGCACGACATAAGAAGCAAGCTGGCGTGCGATCTCTTTGATTACTCCAAAGCTTCCTGAAATGTCGGTGTTATGAAAGCTTCTTACGATATCATTTTGTAATTACGATACATTTTGTGATTACTCCAAACTGGTGTAGTGTTTAATGGCTGCAGATATCTATATATATATAAATGTATTTAGGAAAGAAATGAAATGATCCTTTCTTGAAAATGAAAGTGCAAACCTTGGAAATGAAAAGGATCATTTTGAAAATGAATCGTATTTAGGAACATATATAACGTATTTCGGAAAGTCTTCCTAAATGAACAAGTGATGAAAAATACAATGGATAGAGAAAGATACAAATGATGAAAACTGATCATTTCTTGAAAATGAAACGTATTTAGGAACATATATAACGTATTTCAGAAAGTTTTCCGAAATGAACAAAAACAGAAAACTATAAAAAAAAAACGATATTTCCTGTTGATTTCCATGCGTAAATGAAGCATCAGAACAAATGTGTTGTTGTTTTGTCTACACAAAGAAATAAAGAAATATATAAATGATGAAAACTGATCATTTCTTGAAAATAAAACTTATTTAGGAACATATATAACGTATTTCGGAAAGTCTTCCGAAATGAACAAAAACAGAAAACTATAAAAAAAAAAAATGATATTTCCTGTTGATTTCCATGCGTAAAAGATCAGCAGTTGAACATGTGCTTTTGTTTGCATCAGATGTTGAATTGCCACTTCCATTTTATCTATGAAGTGCCTACACAAAGAAAGAAAGAAATTGATATAACGTATTTAGGAAAGTCTTATTAAATGAACAAGAAACAGAAAAAAGTATCATGCAAAGAGGAATTATGAAAGTACTATATTGCATGTTGATTTCCATGCGTAAATGAAGCATCCGAACATGTGGTGTTGTTTGGCTACACAAAGAAAGAAAGATACAAATGATGAAAAATGATCATTTCTTGGAAATGGAACGTATATATGAACCATTTAGGAACATATATAACGTATTTAGGAAAGTCTTCTTAAATGAACAAGAAACAGAAAAAGTATAATGCAGAGACGAATTATAAAAGTACTATATTACCTGTTGATTTCCATGCGTAAATGAAGCACTGACATGAGAATAACCATTTACAGCTCGCGACGCGTTTGTCTGTTGGGTGTTCTCTACTTCACAAATCTCTTCGTTACATAAAGTCTTTGATTGAATTCTGCACTCAGGATTCTCATGAGGAAGAATGTTGCATATGTCAGTCACCTGAAGAAGAAAACAAAAGAAAACCTTAGATTCAAAGTGTTGTAACTGAACTATAAAGTATGAAGCGAATATTTATAACGAAATTAAGAAGTAATGTACAAATCCTTTTTTACTAACCGTTACATACAAAGGAATCAGTTCAGGATTTCCTTTTATGTTGTTGATGAAACTTCTCAGTTGGCGGTCGTTTTTAAAAAACACAGGAGGAGATTTCTCTACCATAAACTCATCTTCAATGGGAGTCCATAGCTAAGTGTAGCATTCCTAATTGAGCAGTCAATCTCAAAGTCTTCAACAACCATCTCAAACAAATCATTGTAATTGAGATTTTCATCAAACTCAAACATTGTTGATCCTCGTTTTGTATCCAATACAAAATCCCACTGAAGATTTTTGTTTGTTCTCCACTCTCCACATACACAATAAATCTCAACCATATTTCACAAGCGCAATATATCACCTTCCTTAGCGTATCAACAATGAATTCCACACCTGAACTCCATCAAAACACAAAGTACACTGAAACTTTCAGTCTCTACAAAGCAATGAGACAAACAGAGCATTCTTCCTAAAGAACAAACATATCATCTTCCACAAACAGATCTGATTGTGTGTCTATCCAAGGGTTTAGGAAGACATTCCTAAATGATTGTGACGTTAGCCTATCAACAATGAATTCCCACCCTGAACTCCATCAAATCAAAAAGCACACTGAATCTTTCAGATTCAACTTTGAGAACAAATCAAATTCCCAAATAGTAAGGAACAATACTAGCTCATTTCACTAACTTAATAACCTAAGCTAAATTTGATCTGATACAACTTAGCTAACATGTAAACTCAAAGTTTTCGCAAGAGCATTTGATTTGTTCATAAAATGAGCTAGTATTGTTCTTTACTATTCAATTCCGGCAATACATTTTCGATTTCGCAGAAGCATTATACAAAAGAAACCGAGAATCGAAACCATAAAATCGAAACCGAGAATCGAAGCCATAAAATCGAAACCGAGAAAGACGAAATAGTCAAAAAGGAACCTGCGATATTGAGGCGTGACGACGGCGATGAAATCGTCGGTGATGATTAATGATTTCTGGAAATTGACTTAGAGCAATATCTCAAATGTTATGGACAAAGTTGTTTTTTGCTTTTTTAATGAATGATAAAAATGTGGTTTTTTTATTAAGGTGCTAGTTTGGTCAAAAAATGTCATTTTGATTAATTTCTCTGGTAAAAATTAACAATATAATTAATCAGTTGTCTTTTGATACTAAGATACGATTAGGTTAGGTTTATTGTTCATAGTAATTAGTTAAAAGAGCTATTTTCTTGCACGTTTTTATCTTTTCTGCTTAAATCATCATACTTTGCATTGAATAAGTTCTCAAAATCCCCACTAACCTAATTCTTAAGTGATAAGTTCTTCAACAATCATCACTTTTTTTAACATGGTGACTATACAATCATCACTTCTTTGACATGATGACTATACAATCATCACTTTTTTTCTACTCAACCATCATACGTTTAATACTAATTATATATTACTTCCGACAAAAACGCATTAATTGAGCCTAATATATTGGCTTTTGACGTACGTCTTAGTGACTTTAGTTATTACAAAGAACGTAACATCGATAAGCCAAATCATGACTATTTTTTTTTTTTTTACAAATCTGCGGGCCCACACAATCGAAGACTGTTTAGTAAGATCATTGTTCTTCTTTTTTTTTTCTTTTCAAATGTCAATAAACGCAGTTCATCTGCAAGAAACTAGAAAAATGGAAAAAAGATTAAAAGAGCGACAAACAAACAAAAAATGACAAGAAAGGGAACATCATCTACGGCGGGCACTCGCGTTCACATTACCGTATTATTTGAAATACACATCCAATTAACTTTTTTTGTTTTTTGTTTTTCTAACATGAGAGACTCATATCAGAAACTCCCAATGGAATGGTCTTATTGGAAAGATACCACATCAATGTTCTAGGGATTCTCAATAGTTTATTCATTCATCATTTTTTTCCCCCGGTTTTCTGATTAACTCGGAAAGAGTTTTTTCTTGCAACACTAGAAATATAGAATATGGATAATTAATGTAACTTAAAAAATGCGTAATCACACAACATAATAGTAATAAAAAATTGATCACATTTTCAACTACGTGACCATTCGATACACTAGGGTATTCCCTTTTTTCAACAAAAGTTAGGTAATTTCTAATTTTCCGACGTTTTTTTTTGACATTTCTTCCCACTTATTCTTGTAGTTATTGTTAGAGAATAGTGTATATGATTTCTCTATTCAGATTATATTCTAAAATCTAATTATTATTATTGCTTATTCTGATTTTTTAAAACTTACTGGTTTATTTTTAACGAGAATATGATAATTTAAGTCAATCTGCTGAATTGTTTTGGTTTTTTTTGACGATTCGAATTGTTTGCTTGTTAAACAAAACTGAAAAAGAAGAAAAGTACCAAAAATACATAAAATAATGATGTGGAGAATTTTGATAGTTAGTATGTAGCAGTTCTTTGAGTAAGATTATGATGTATTACTTTTACCTTCCATCACCCCTGTTGTCAATTTGAAAACCACATTTACATATATTAATTAAATAAATTATCCACATACATAAGAAGAAGAAAAACGCATACTCATAATTGATTTCTGAGCATCTCATCAGAGAACATAGGGAATCGTTGAGGCATGGCTCAGATTGGAAAAAGCATGGGATCGAGTTTCAGGAGCAGCTCTTCAAGAAATGAGCTTGAGGATGAGGCAGAGCATGCCCTGCAATGGGCTGAGATCCAGAGATTGCCCACTTTTAAACGGCTGAGAACGTTTCTGGTAAACGAAGAAGACGAGGCTGTGGAGAAAGGGAAAAGGGTCGGTGATGTCACCAAGCTTGGAGCCATGGAACGCCATCTGATGATTGAGAAGCTGATCAAACACATTGAGAATGATAATCTCAAGCTGCTCAACAAAATCAGAAGTAGAATAGACAGGTGAAATATGAGAAAAAGAAACAAACCTTGTGAATCTGAAACTTGAGCTTCAACTGAATTGTTACTTGCAGGGTCGGTGTGGAGTTTCCGAGCATAGAAGTGAGGTATGAGCATTTAGGAGTTGAGGTAGAGTGCGAGGTTGTTGAAGGGAAGGCACTTCCAACACTATGGAACTCCTTAAAGCGTGTTTTCTTAGTGAGTATACTCAAGAATGTATGGTAGATTGAAGGTTGAAAGTAGCCGGGGTTGAATTCTACTCTTTTTCTTCAGGAATTGGTGAAGCTGAGTGGTGTAAGAACACGCGAAGCCAAAATAAGCATACTTAACGATGTTAGCGGCATCATTAAGCCGGGAAGGTCAGCTGCAAAAGGAGCTTTCTTTTGATCCAAGCTTTGAGATTTGTGTAATGCAATCAACTAATGTCTCTTCTTGTTGCTCAAGGGTAACCCTGCTGATTGGTCCTCCTGGATGTGGAAAAACTACTCTGCTTAAGGCTTTGTCCGGAAATTTGGACAAAGATTTGAAGGTTTCAGATCTTGCCTTAAACTGATTCTTATGCTGCAGATGTGTAAACCATGTCTCCTTTTCTTCTCCTTTATTTTCCACAGCGTTCTGGTGAAATCTCCTACAATGGACACGGACTGAACGAAATTGTTCCTCAGAAAACATCGGCGTATATAAGTCAACACGATCTGCACATTGCAGAGATGACAGTGAGGGAGACAATAGACTTCTCAGCTCGTTGTCAAGGTGTCGGTAGCCGAACAGGTAGATGTCTTCCTAGAGCAATAGTCTTTCAAAAAGCATTTTCTAAACGGTTTTCGTGACAAAAATATCTCTCTGTTGAAACAGATATTATGATGGAGGTCACTAAAAGAGAAAAGGATGGTGGAATCATTCCAGACCCAGAAGTAGATGCTTACATGAAGGTGCACTCCTGAAGCTTATGTTGAAACTGATCTTTGAACTCAGGCTGTTGATTATAACCTTTTGTAATCCCATTGTGCAGGCAATATCGGTTAAAGGACTTAAAAGAAATCTGCAAACAGATTACATCTTGAAGGTACTTTTCTATGATACAATTCAGATTTCTGGTCCTTCTTGATTAGCTTCTTAATTATGTCTTGTGTTGCATTTTCAGATCCTGGGGCTTGACATCTGTGCAGAAACATTGATTGGAAATGCGATGAGACGAGGCATATCCGGGGGGCAAAAGAAGCGTCTTACCACAGGTTGATTCATAGCTAGTAATCCTGCAAGACGGCTATCTGTTTTTTACTGGCATGGTATGTTTTCTAAAAAAGCTGTATTTGCAGCTGAGATGATCGTTGGTCCAACAAAAGCTCTGTTCATGGATGAAATAACAAATGGCTTAGACAGTTCCACGGCGTTTCAGATTGTCAAGTCTCTTCAGCAGCTGGCTCACACTACCAATGCAACTGTGTTTGTTTCCCTTCTCCAACCTGCTCCAGAATCATATGACCTCTTCGACGATATTGTGCTGATGGCTGAAGGAAAAATTGTGTATCATGGTCCACGCGACGAAGTCTTGAAATTCTTGGAGGAGTGTGGATTTCGATGCCCAGAAAGGAAAGGTGTAGCAGACTTTCTCCAGGAGGTAAAAAGGCAGAGTTTTGGTCCCTGACACTTACTTACCTTTCGATCCCACGATACTGAGGTTTTTTTATTTGCAGGTTCTATCTAGAAAGGATCAAGGACAGTACTGGCTGCACCAGGATATACCCCATAGCTTTGTCTCAGTAGAAACGTTGTCAAAGAGATACAAGGACTTAGAGATTGGGAGAAAGATTGAGGAAGCCCTCTCTAAGCCATATGATAGATCAAAAACCCACAAGGATGCTCTTTCTTTCAATGTGCATTCTCTCCCAAACTGGGAGCTGTTCAGAGCATGCATCTCAAGAGAGTTGCTTCTCATGAAGAGAAACTATTTCGTCTACCTCTTCAAGACGTTTCAGGTTACACTCTTCGTTTCTGTAGATATGTGTCTCCTTTTTGTCTCCTTTTCTGCCAAACTATTTCGTGTTAATTCTGAAGAACCTTCCTCCTTTATATTGCGCAGCTTGTTCTGGCCGCAATCATCACTATGACTGTGTTTATTCGAACACGGATGGGCATAGATATCATTCATGGAAATTCTTACATGAGTTGCCTCTTTTTTGCAACCGTCATACTTTTGGTTGATGGTATTCCAGAGCTGTCTATGACTGTTCAACGCCTTGCCGTATTCTACAAGCAGAAGCAACTGCGTTTCTATCCAGCTTGGGCTTATGCAATCCCTGCAACAGTGTTAAAGGTCCCTCTCTCCTTCTTTGAATCTCTCGTATGGACCTGCCTCACTTACTATGTCATCGGATACACTCCTGAAGTCTCCCGGTGAGAGCTTATAAACCATATATCTCTTATTCACATCCTGAGAATGTCAGAAAAATGTAATGTAAAGTGATGATATTTGGTGTTTCAGGTTCTTCCGGCAATTCATTATGCTCTTTGCTGTTCACTTCACATCGATATCCATGTTCCGGTGTATAGCTGCAATCTTTCAGACAGGAGTTGCTTCAATGGCAGCTGGTAGTTTTGCTATATTAGTCACCTTTGTATTTGCTGGTTTCGCCATCCCGTACAGTAAGCCTTTTGTGCTCTTTTCCTTTCAATCCGGTTCCAGAGTTCCAATAAAACATGACACTGGTTTGGTGCAGCTGATATGCCAGGGTGGCTGAAGTGGGGTTTCTGGGTAAATCCTATAAGTTACGCCGAGATTGGGCTTTCTGTAAATGAATTTCTTGCTCCACGGTGGCAGCAAGTGATTCTCTGTTCCCCTACTTAATACTACTAATCATTCAAACTTCTCTTCATCCTCCAAGACTAATCAATTTTACGGTTATGTTTGTAGATGCAACCCACCAATGTTACCATGGGGAGAACCATACTCGAAAGCCGAGGACTAAACTATGATGATTACATGTACTGGGTTTCATTATGTGCATTGTTGGGTCTCACTGTTATCTTCAACACCATTTTCATTCTAGCTCTGAGTTTCTTGAAATGTAAGTTTCAAAATTTATAAAAGAAATGCCAGTGACAAAGCACATACTGAAGAGCTTATTTAACACATGACAGCTCCCACATCATCTCGTCGTGCCATGATTTCCCAAGACAAGCTCTCTGAGCTGCAAGGTACAAAAGATTCATCAGTCAAGAAGAACAAGTCTATAGATTCCCCAGTAAAGACCAATGAGGATTCAGGTGATATATATCGTCACTCTACTCACACAAACTCTTTCTTCTCCATTTCCCTCGACTTAATTCATTCGCGGATCAACAGGGAAAATGGTCTTACCTTTCAAGCCCCTTACCATAACATTTCAAGACTTGAACTATTACGTCGACGTCCCTGTGGTAAAAGCTTATGTTCATCCTTGTTTCATAACCATTTCCAATTGCAAAGACCATCAAATGATAATCCATGGAACTTTGCTAATCTCAGGAGATGAGAGGTCAAGGGTACACTGAGAAGAAATTGCAGCTTCTCTCAGACATCACCGGAGCTTTCAGGCCCGGCGTTCTAACGGCGTTGATGGGAATCAGTGGGGCCGGGAAAACCACCCTACTCGACGTTCTCGCCGGAAGAAAAACAAGCGGATACATCGAAGGAGACATCAGAATCAGCGGATTCCCCAAAGTCCAGGAAACCTTCGCAAGAGTCTCGGGCTACTGCGAACAAACGGATATACACTCACCAAACATCACCGTCGAGGAATCCCTAATTTACTCGGCTTGGCTCCGTCTAGTTCCAGAAATCGATACCAAAACCAAAATCGTAAGCCCTAAATCTACAATCAACACCGATTCGTGCTGAAATCGGAAAAAAAAGGTGATGAAATCGCCTGAAAATTCGTTGCAGAGATTCGTGAAACAAGTTCTGGAGACGATCGAGCTGGAGGAGATCAAGGACGCGATGGTGGGTGTCGCCGGGGAGAGCGGACTGTCGACGGAGCAGAGGAAGCGTTTGACTGTAGCGGTGGAGTTGGTGGCGAATCCGTCGATCATATTCATGGACGAACCAACGACGGGGCTGGACGCAAGAGCAGCCGCCATTGTAATGAGAGCTGTGAAAAACATCGCAGAGACTGGACGAACCATCGTCTGCACTATTCATCAGCCCAGCATCGACATTTTTGAAGCATTCGACGAGGTACTTAAAGCTTAAAATTAAAACTGTATTCATAAGGTTTTTTGGTAATTTTTAACAAAAAAAATCTAATCATGGTTTTTTTGTTTAATTATATGTTCAGTTGGTACTTCTAAAGAGAGGAGGTCGCATGATTTACACAGGACTACTTGGAAAACATTCTTCTCATGTCATTCAATATTTTCAGGTTAGTTTATGCTGCACAAGAAACAAAAGTCAATTTTAGTTTCTATAGTTTTACCTTTTACGGAATAAATAAATAAGTTTTTTTTGGTTGGGGGCAAATACCAGAATATTCCTGGAGTTACTAAGATTAGAGACAACTATAATCCAGCAACATGGATGCTAGAGGTCACTTCACAGTCTGTAGAGACTGAACTCGAAATGGATTTCGCAAAAATCTACAGCCAATCGGCTCTTTACAAGTGAGTAGTTGATCTCAACCAACTAAAATCCGGTCATAAACCCATGTCAGGAGCTCATGTGTGTTGTTTTGGCAGGAGCAACTCCGATCTAACTAAAGAGCTGAGCAAACCGGATATCGGGTCAAGCGATTTGCGTTTCGAGAGAACTTTTGCACAGAACTGGTGGGAACAGTTCAAATCTTGTTTATGGAAGATGAGCTTGTCTTATTGGAGAAGTCCTTCTTACAACTTGATGCGAATCGGTCACACTTTAATCTCTTCTTTGATCTTTGGTGTACTCTTTTGGAAGCAAGGCCAAAAGATGTAAATTATCCATCTCAACCATTTATCTCGCATAAAAAGAAGAAGAGAGTTTCATTATACTTTCTCAATTCACTTATTCTTGTCTGTTTTGGCAGAGATACTCAGCAGAATTTGTTTACAGTTCTTGGAGCGATCTATGGTCTTGTCCTCTTCTTGGGGATAAACAATTGCACTTCAGCTTTGCAGTATTTTGAGACAGAGCGTAATGTAATGTACCGCGAAAGATTTGCGGGAATGTACTCTGCATTTGCTTATGCTTTTGCTCAGGTTGTGACCGAGATTCCTTACATATTCATCCAAAGCGCAGAGTTTGTGATCATAATATATCCTATGATGGGATTATACGCGTCTGCCTACAAAGTTTTTTGGTGTCTCTACTCAATGTTCTGTAACTTACTCTGCTTTAACTACCTCGCATTGTTCCTCATCTCCATCACTCCAAACTTCATGGTCGCAGCTATTCTCCAGTCGCTTTTCTTTGTTATTTTCAACCTTTTTGCTGGATTCTTGATTCCAGGACCGGTAAGATCTTTTTAACAAGTCATCATCTTTGATATTTGCCTACTTAATAAGTGTTTTCTTGATTTTGAAAAATGCAGCAAATCCCACAGTGGTGGGTCTGGCTTTACTATCTAACCCCGACCTCTTGGACGCTCAACCTATTTTTCTCGTCTCAGTACGGCGATATTCATGAAGAGATCAATGCATTTGGAGAATCCACGACGGTTGCAAGATTCTTAGAGGACTATTTCGGATTCCATCATGATCGTTTGATGATTACAGCCATTGTTCTCATCGCATTCCCAATTGCATTGGCTTCTATGTTTGCTTTCTTTGTTGCAAAACTCAACTTTCAAAAACGATGATCGATCACACACCAACCCAAGGTTTTCTTTATACACGGTCAAAAACTTGTATAACCAAGACCACAGGGTACTAGGATATGATAACAATAAACTACAATATGCCAACAAGAAGAACAGACCTATCAGATGTTTGAATATGAATTCTATTGAGTTAATTGAAAAATGTACTTTAATATGATTTACTCTTTTGTGCATAGTTTTAAACTATTCTAATTATAATTGATCAAGATTTTTAATGTTTGCAGGTATCAAGTTCCTGAAGATGGAAGCCTTGAGAAAAACAGCTTAGAGTGACTTCATCATAAAAATGAGTTTCCGACAAAGCATCAGCCTCTTTACGATCCCCCAACGCTTTCTTGATGACAGAGAGAAAATGCAAGAAGATATGTTAGCAGGTTCAGGATCCTGAGAACACCAATAATTTATTCATGAAACCTGAAAAGTGTTTAAGACACCACAGGGTATTTGCATGAATCATGTAACAATATGGATAAAGCAATAATGATAGTTCTAAATCTGTCTAGGCATCTATGCTATACGCATTTGGCGTTATAACTCAATCGCATCTCTTATTGTAAGTAACTACTAAGCAAAAAAAGAAGCTAGAATATGGGCGGAGAACTCACAGGAAGGTGCATATGATGCTAGGAAAGATTTGAAAATTACCAAAATGTTTTGCAGTGAAGACTCTTTATCGGTTAGCGTCTTGTCTCCAGATTTAAAAGATCTTCGGATTTGCTTTCTTTTGATGGAGATTTGACTTCAGATGTTGCATTACTAGTGTTATCACCATTTGATTCTTCAGATTGTTTTGCCTGTTACTTAAAACATTACATTAGTAAGATAAGCTGATTTCATAACACTAGGGAACATATAGATGAGGCATACTCTCAAAAGTTGTGGAAAAGAAAAGAGGGAGAGGAAAAAAACGATTCTAAGCTGAATATTTCATCAGCTCGAGGGCGTTAAGTACTTCACCTTGTTCCTCTCGCGCCAGCCAAGCCCAAATGATAGGAAGCCTGTCTTCTTTTTAAGGGTCTCCTGTGCAGAACCTTGAGTACGAGCAAACCTATACAACGTAGAAGAAAATAATTATCTTCTTAAACCACATTGACTTGAGCAGTAGTACATGGAGACTTATGAAGGTACACAACACACTAAGCATCTTATAAAGAAAAAAAAAGATAGCTACGTGGTTTCCCACACTAAAACCAAAAAATAAAAAAATGTAATCTGGGTAATGTGTTTCTGTAGAAACAAGTAGATACTGTTTTTGGCGTGTTGCCAAGTTTTGGAAGATGTATACATATCAAAGCAGCCAAAGAAAAGAAAAAGACAAGAGCTGAGTTTTGATGTACCTCGGTGACGATAGTGCTTTATTTTGACCTGATTCATATTGCAGAGTAGCTTCTAGCGTTGTTTCTGCTGTAACTACTCTCTTCTCCATTTGAGCGAGTTGAGCCACAAGCTTCTCATTCTTTTCCTGTATAAGTATTTCCATGAAGACATTGTGCATATTAAATTTTTTGGGCAAGAGCCGCAAAATAGTAGTTTAATGTAATGAGTTTGCAGTGTATGAAGAATCATCACTACGATCAAAGATGATGTATCTCTGATTGGATGTTTCATCTTAACTTATTTCAGTCGTTGGCCAAAGGAAAAAGGAAATATATATCTTAAAAAGATACAGATAAAGATGACCAAAGCACCTGAAGCACGTGTACTGCATATCTCTGTGCAGCTGCATCCTGCTCTGCGCTTAACCGAGCATCTTCTGTAAGCTTTTGGTCTTGCTCAACTTTCATCAGGACCTGCAACATGCGTCAGAAGGTAGAGTAAATTAGTTGTACCGAACTATATGGCTAAATACTCGAGCAAACAAGTAAACACGGATAATGCAGCACTTTCCACTTGTGGATAAACGGATATATGAATGAAACAAACCTGAAGCATTGCTGTTTCTTGTTCTTTTTTGTCAGAAAGGACTTGTTTTAGTTCTACGACTTCCTTTTCCAGTTCTTCAATCTGTGACATTTAAGGGTTTACATTTAGTTTAATCGAAAAATACATTCTTGGTCCTGAAATAGCATTTCAGACTTTTTTGTAACAGATTTGTCTATCAGTGATTTTTGAAATCTACAGTATCTTACTGAATGCAAGATAGGAGATATGAAACAGAAATCTCAATATGCAGTAAAAAATGGTCTATGAAGCTTCCTCTTGCTAATAAGTACACTCTCTGAAGGAAGTCTAAATTTACCCGTGCACTTAATTCCAGTCTGTTATCTTCTTTGACCATCTCCATCAAAGCAATCTCTAGCTCCTCAGCTCTGTACAGAGGAATAACACACAGGATTAGTTCCCAAGTTTTTCAGGACACTCATTCTTCAGTTTGCCACCGGCTTGTTTGTTGCAAAAACATGAAGCTGCTTAATTAGAACATGTTTGCACTTAATTTAAATAAGACAGTATCAAAGATTATGTTTAAATTCTTGAAGAACCAGAAATAAGAAGAGTAAAAATAACAACCTTAATACAGCTGATCTTTTCTCCTCCAACAGTCTGCATAGTTCAACCTTCAACCATACCGCCTGCACAATAACTGTTATATATGGATGAAATTTTAAAGGAGTTGCATACATATAGATTGCTCATATTAATAAACTACAGAATATCTTCGTTGATGAACTCAATGTTGCCTTAAATTCAATACCAAGAACTATGTATGTATGAAGCACATGTTTATCATGATTGGCTTCTAAACACTAATTGTAGTTGTCATAATAAACCACAAGCCTGATTACACATGTCTGAAACAGAAATGACATCCAACTACCGCCATTAACATAGAAGAGCCAGTTACAGAAACTCTTGTAGAAGTTATAACTAATGTATCCCAGACACACAAGTAACTACCATAGCAAGGGCAAGAGTAGGGAACAAAAAAAGTCACCTGCTCTTGAAGATCTGGTAAAGAGTCTAATTCGGAATCAAAATTTGCGCCATCCAGATTCAGGGAACAATTGGGAGCACGAGATTCATCGTCACCGTCATTCCTTTGAGTAGACTTTTGTTCGTCTAGGATGGAGCCTTCATGTTTAAAGCTATATAACTTAGAAGCCAATCCCTTTTTGTCCTTCCAGACGCGACCCTTTTGTATTCTTTCCTCAACAATCTCTAGTACCGCTGGTCTATGTATTTCTCTTAGCTCTTCCAGTCTAGCCTCATTTGTCGATAAATAACCCATGCACGCGGTCAGAACAAGTTGACTGCTATCAAATGTTGAACTAGCAAGTGTTTGTAGTGAAGTAATCGCATCTCCTGCGTCTTGTGTGGCGACAATTGCAGGACCTAAGGAAATAAAGAGTGACTGAAATTTGTTTCCTTCAAACGCAGGGCTAAATTCAATCATCAATACACACTTAAATATCACATTTGATACATGCAAAAGTATCAGCAATACCATATAGTTCCATTAAAGCAAATGCTGTTCGGAACAACACTACACGATTTCCTTCAAAGAGAAGCACATCCCACATCCGCAGAACTGGGCCCAAAAAAACCAAAAAAACATCAAGATGAAATACAACTTCTTCAGCTACGAAAAGGAAAAAAAAACAAAGACACTTCCTGTGTCGGATGTGTAATGTCATTCCTTTGGCATAACATGAATGCAGAAAGTTTGCTAAGAACTTACCGCATTCCCAAGGAAGTATATTCACAAAAATAGATAGAAACCATGGCCCAGATATCCAAGCTACCTGCACTCCCAAGTAATCCAGATGATTAACTGCACCAGGAGCAATTATTGGAATAGGAGAAACGATCACATTGCTCTGTATAAGGGTGGGGGGAATCCAATTAAATGAAGAGAAACTTGAAGATTAGGTGAAAAACGAACCGAGCTTTGGAAATCTTTCTCGCATCAACTCTTCAAAGACTAGCTGATCAACCTAAGAGAAAAGTAAATTAGGAATGGTGATTAAATACATCTTTCAGAAAAATTAAACAGAAGCATTTTGGATGAACAGGCACCTGAGATTCTATCATCTCTTCTGTATAGTAGCCATCAAAATAATCATCAATAACTCCAACCAAAGCCCTGAGAAATTTCATCAACACAAAAATCAGCCCATGAGATAATTATAAAAGAAATCTATAATGTATGTGGGTGTATAGATGGAAGTTCCTTCATCAGAAACCCACATCATTTCTGAAATGCTGATTCGGAAAAATAGGAAAGATTAATTAGTCTTCTACGCAATCATGTAATGAAGGAAAAGGCTACACTCGGATTTTTTTGAACTCGTTAATATGTTTGTGGAGAATTCGAACACAGAGAAGAAAGCTTTATCACCCTTACCAAAATGCATTTTCCTCTGGCATCAACAGAAGCAACAATCCAGCAAAGAAGTTCATAGCCTGCAGTTTTCAAGGGTTATTGTTAGCTTAGCCTGAAACAATTGTAACAGTTTATAAGGAATCAAACGTGCTGTTATGCAGAATTCCACCAGCAGATTCATTGGTCTTTCTGACCTTGCAAATAGTAGTGTGTTACAAAACTGTTCTATATACAATTGATTCCAAAACCGTATTATAAGCTAGTAGAAACTTTAGTTACTGGTGTTTATATATGAGAAAGAGGATCATGGAGTAAAGCTAATTAGAGATGCATTATAGGAGCCAGTTGAGAAAAAAAAAAAACAACAGCTACAACTACTGATGTTAATACGGGCGGCCCGGGCCGTTTAAGCCATGCCCGTTTATATTCGTACCCGTTTAGGCCCGTTTAACTTCAAGCCCGCTGAGCTTAAACCGGCCCTACAACTTTAAATAGCTAAAACAAAACTGCACAATGTGCTTTGCCAGTACCTGGCAGTAGCCAACAGATGGGTTATGACAAGCATAAGCTAGAAGTATCCGCCTTAAGGAATCTCGACCATTATCATTCAAAGCAGGGTGACCTGGGAATGTCCGAGGTATATCCTGAAGAATAAAAAAAAACAAAAATTAGAATGAAAAGTGATCACGGTGGCAATTAAAAAACAAACGGAGCAGCACTTCCAGATCAAAGAAAATTGAATGATAAAAGTCCATAAACATGCATGCATCTAATCAACCTTTTCAATTTGTTTTTTCCACTTTCTTTGGACATCATATGAGCTAGGATGTTCCTTGCTTTCATCAGAGTCAGTTATTTGTGCCAACAAGTCCTGATAGTACCTCTCAACTCGTCTTGCCTTTACACCTACAAAGGCTTGCCAGACCTGTGAGTGAAAAAGTTAGGCAAGAGAAGTAAATTTATTCTATTGAGATGGTAAGATGAATGAGGTAGTTTTGTATAAATTTACCTCCCCTCTGAGATCCTTTGGCACTCCCAAACGAACAAGTACCTCAATTTCTTCATACCAAGGGAAAAATGGCTCTGGAGAAACACTACCGTGAGCATCGTTTTCTTCCTTAATTATATCGCATCTACCCGTGGAAGTCTCACTGTCACGGTCATTTTCCCCTGAATTTTGTTCAGATTCTCCAATGGAAGGTAGCGATTTTTTAATTGATGAAGCATGGTCCCCTACTAAAGTGCTCTGCCTGTTTTTCACATTCTTAACACGAGTGCACATCATAGCCTCTATGGACGCAAGACAAGGACTAATATGAGCCCATTCTATAACAGAACGGGTCTTTGTTTCCTTTAGTCCTTTTTCATGTTCCAATCCACATTTATCTGCTTCTACCACAGGGTTTTCTGTTGCATTTTCTTCTTGAAGGTGTACATTACCTGCGGGTTCCTCTACTGATTGAGACTCATGCTCTTCGTCTGAAAATCCCTTCTCTTTCTCAGATTCATCATATTGCTCCTCATCATCCTTCACAGGTTTGTTGTATCTTCCAAGACTCTTCTCCCTCAAATATTGGTGCTCTTCGGGAACCTGTGCCTCCTCGGCTGGTTCTCTCTCTTTTGCTGTTTCAGGGCTATCTTGTTCAAGATGCTGCACTTTTGTACTACCAAGTTCACATTCTGGTAAGTAATCATCGTCATGTTTCCCGTTTCTCGAACCCTCCTCTGAAGCACTCTCCTCTCCAGATTCGCGACCATCAGCCTGAAATGTATCCTGAAACTCATCTTCCGAGGAACAAGGTTCAGCGGAATCGTCTAGCCTGTCAAGGAAGTTTTTCCATTTCTCTGCCCTCTCTGTCTCTTCCTCCTGATTCCAGTAGTACTCAATTAGCGAGTTGAGTGAGTAAGCGCAAACTTTTTAATAAACCAACAACCATTCTCCAGTTTCCAAAAACCTTTTAATGCATGATACCATTGATATATATGCCAGAATTTTCATCTACTATATATATCTGAGACAGCAAATGAAGCATGAGCAGAAACTCACTCACCGTATAGATGCTAAGGTATTCTTGATATCTCTGAACGTGTTGAGGTCTCAAGGCAAATCCATAGGCGTCCCTGTAATCAAATTCTTGGTGATGACACAATATATTAATATTAACCACAAATTGCGAAAATGGTCGAGAAACCTACCTGGAATCTACCTCCAGTGAGCGCTTGCTCACCAAAGATAACAACATATTTCACCAACAACACTAAATATTCTAATTCCCATATCTTTACTTTACATTACACCGCACACTTACAAAGATTCAAACGAATTTTTTTGAATTAATCTATACACAGCTTAATGATTTAACATTTAACCACCGAAATTAACAACAACAAGAACAACAACAACAAAAAAACATAAGAGATTCAAAAGAAGAAAAGAAATTCTAGGATTCGAGAAACCCCCAAATGGAAGATCGAGAAATCGTCAACGTAAGAGATTACCGATTAATCAGGAGATTAATTAAATACGGATTAATACAAAGTCGAAATCACCTGTCTTTGTCTTTGAGGAAGTTGTGGACGACAATCATGTGTTTCTCCGCCATGATCGGTCATGCACGATCGATATTTTTATTTTTTTTATTCCATCAAAAAACAAACTTAAATAAATAAATAAAAGGGGATCTTCTTCTCACGTTCCATTCAAGAATTTTGAAACGTTTATAGAAAGAAATCTCCGTAATTTTTTTAATTGAAGAGAAAAGTTATACTATATATCTCTTATATTTTATTTTATGTCTGCTTCTTACAAAAATCAAATGCAAAACTTTGGTGGCAGTCATCTAAAATCTTAAATCCTCTGATTTGGGAAGTCTGGCTTTTTTGCACTGGGAATCTTCAAACTCAAACAAAAAATCCATTGGTTGAATACTTCGAGTATTAGTATGAGTTTTGATCCAATATGAAAATTAAAAGAAGGACAAGCCCATCCCTGCAATCGCATTGAATAGTATAGTGCCTCCTTTATTCAATCACATCACTAATTTCCACTACTATAGTATTAGTAAGCTCATGATCCACTACGAGAAACGGTTGGTTGAGTAGGGGATGAGAGATGGATATTCTTGATTCTTTATTCTTGAACTCTTAAGTTAACGTATCTGAGTACCAAGAAAAATCATTACCAGACTGTGGTTCTTCTTCATGACTTGAGGTTGAAGCAACAACACTTGCTTCACCAGGAGAAACATCTTTGAGCTTTGAACTTGAAACCTCTTCCATTGAGGCCACATTTTCATTTGCTTGATCAGTTTTATCTTCCTCCACAGCTCCTTCTTGAGTTACTTCTTCTTCTTCCTTGGAGGCTGAAGTGGAAACCGATGATAGACAAGAAACTTCAGATGAACTCAATTGCTCTGATCCCTCCAAACTGCGTGACCCTTTAATGAATTCGAATTTTTTCATCAGAAACTTTAGTCTTTTCTCTGCTTTTTCCCTTAATCTGATCTCTTCTTTCAAATGACCCTCCAGCTCTTCCATCTGTTTCCAAGAGATTAAAGGTTGTCTTTGAAAACAAAATCAGCTTTTTACCAAAATCAGATGAAACTAAGTACTTAAAAAAAAACAGCTCCTTTTTGGTCCAAGATCATACTCGGAAGAAAAGAGAACAGAGCAAGTGAATCTCTCTTGGTACTTGAGTAACAAGAATGACTCTTTCTTGGTTCTTGATCAAACCCAGATTATGAGAAAGAGAAAAAAAGGTTTTCTTAAACAAGAATGAAACTTAGGATTTTATGAAGTTACCTTTCTGGTAATGAGCTCTGCTTCTTCTTTTGCAGACCTTGAAACTTGCCTCTCTGCAAGTAGTCTTCCTCTTAGACACTCCACAGTTCTCAGACCTTCATTTTCTTCTTCCTCCATCTTCTTACTTTCAGAATTTGTTCTTAACAGAAAAAAGATAGAGAAAAACAATTCCTCAATAGACCTCTACATAGAATTTCTAAAATTCACACATACTACATATGTATACAAATACATTTATGGAGAGAGAAAGAGAAAACCCACCCTGCAATTTGTGTTGTAATTGAAGGGATCAATTGTCATACTGTTTTTTTTTTTTTTTTTTTTTAATATTCAACAACCAGAACCAAATTGGTAAAAGCTTAAAGCTCAACTTCACAACTAACTGCAAAAAGGTAAACTAACAATAATAAGACCAATGTGTTGTTAGATCATGTCATTATGATTTACATTTATTGTTCATTCAAGAAGAAACATATCAACATCATATCTTAAAAGCAACTTACCACGACACTCTTTCAAAGAAAATTCAAAACATATCCAAGTTCAAATAAAACAACAGATCCAGATCCAAATCCCCTGACTTGAGAGAGAGGAGGGAAATAAACCTAAAACCCCCAAAAAATTGAAAAACAGAATCTGTGGTGTAGGGACAGTAAAGAAGTCAGTTTGTTAGCAAAACGACAGTGTGGGTGTAAGCAAAACGACAGTGTTGGATTGGACTTTTGTTACCTTTGTTAATTTGGAAGACTAAAAGACAGAAATCTGCAATTCTCGTGAGTTGGTAAATCTCTCACTTCAAGACCTTTTTCATGAGAAAAATATAATGCCTATAAAATTAACTTCTTACTGCAAGTTTTTTTTTTTTTATATTATTATTTATCTCTTACATGAAAAATATGCATAATGATAAGATATAGTATATCCATAATGGTCTTTGACGTAAATTCCAAAGGAAAAATCATTACTAAAATCTTTACCATTTTGTAATACGAATCTAGTTTTACCAAGTGTCACACAACTCTTTGTCCAAAATATGACAACAATACAAAAAACATTTTTTTTTTAATGTGTAGTGTACTTACTTATTTGTTCTGCTTCTTGTGTTATGCGGTATTTTCATTATTGTTGATGTACAATATCAAAAACAAGAGTATAAGTTTCGGACGGTACTGTAAATGAATAAATTAAGGAGATGGGGAAAATCTTGTGACCCTCCATAGATCTGAAATTAAATCGGCTTTCAAAATCGAATAACCATTAGTGGTCACGCAGAAAATTAATGCTCCCAAGTCCCAACCTCTCACTATAATTTGTAATTTCTTTTTCAAACTATTCGAGTGATTAGAGCATTGAGTTCGCTTTACGTCACTCCGAGACCAAATTAATTACCGAAGCCCTTTTAATCAAAATATTGCTTATTTTGTGAAGCAAACTTAGGAATCATATAGAATTACATTATTGCTCTCTTTAGGAACCCCATCACTTCAATCAAAATCACTTAATTACTCTCAAGTTAGCTTGGGCTTAATTTTTACCAACTATTCAACGTTATGTTCAATCACAACAACAAAAAAGGGAAAACTACAAATCATGGAAAACAAAATCATTACATAGTAACTCCTTCAGAAGTCCACCAAAGAAAACTTTGAGCTCATTTAACTTCAGGGAAAGAAAATGTATATGAGATTTTTAAGAAAGATCAGTAAGCTTCATCAAGCTCTTGTTTCATGATATACCCTTTGTCACTCATTGACTCAACCAAACCCTCTATTATAGCATACATCTCTTTGCTTCTCTCACACGAAGTGTCCTTCGCAATGAAACTTCGTAATCCTTTACCGGTTTCTAACCAGCTAGCTCCAGGGATTTTCTTCAATCCAATTCTTTTCATCTTATCCCTCACAATTTCAGCTTCTTCCCATCTCCCTGCCTGAGTGTATAAATTCGCCATGATAGTGTAATTCCCTGTATTTTCGGGTTCCATCTCAAATAAGCGATCACAAGCGAACCTCGCAATCTCCACATCACCAAGAACAGAAGCCCCATTCAACAATGCACCCCAAACTTTAGCAATTGGTTCAATTGGCATCTTAAAAATGAACTCCATCGCATCTGAAAGTTTTCCAGCCCGGCTAAGAACACTTACCATACAAGCATAGTGCTCAACTCCAGGCTCAGTGTCATACTTCGTTACCATAGAATCAAATATGTGCTGCGCTTTATCGGATTCTCCGGAGTGTGCACAAGCTGAAAGAACAGCTGTTAGTGTGACATTGTCTGGCTTAGTTCCAAGGCATTGCATTTGGTCAAAAAGACAACAAGCAGAATCAGAGTCCCCATGAACAGAATATGCTGTTATAATTGCCGTCCAAACAATCAAGCTCCTATCTTTACAGTTATCAAAAACCCTTTGAGCTCCTCGGAGAAATCCCAATTTGGCATAGTTATCTATGATGGATGTAGTGACATATACATTGCTGTCAGAACCATTACGGATGGCAAAAGCGTGGATTTCCTTACCCCCTTTCAGATTTGAACCATATGTCAACGAAGGAAGAAGGCTCGATAGGGTCACTGTGTTTGGAGTAGAGGCACTTCTTATCATCTCCCTAAATGAGTTTATAACCTCCTCGTGATGGTTATTCTGCATAAGACCCGAAATCACCGCATTCCACGTACTCACACCAATGCTTTCCATCTCACTAAATAAAGCCATTGCTTCCTTGACAAGACCATGAGCCATATATCCTGAGATTATAGCCCCGTACGTGACCGAATCTTTATCACTCATCTCATCAAACAATGCTCTTGCATAATCCAAGCTACCACATTTAGCATAAAAACCAATCACAGCATTACACAGGGATAAATCCATCTGAATATGATTCTCAATCATCAGCTTGTGAACTTCCATCCCGAAAAGAAGATCGCTTGATTGTCCGCACGCCTGCAGTACGCTTATTACAGTGACTCCATTAGGCTTCAAATCAGGGCAACCGAACAATGCTTTATACAACTCTTTACAGTCCTCGTAAAACCCACTTTGAGAATACCCGGAAATCATTGAATTCCACGAGACGACATCTCTGTCAGACATTTGATCGAACACTTTCCTCGCAGACGCGATGTTGTCACACTTTGTGTAGTACGTGATCATCCCATTGCCCACGAAGACATCGGAATCAAACCCACCTCGTATAACAAACCCGTGAACTTGTCGAGCCAGTGAACCCAACCAGAAATCATCATAACCCGACAGTGCCTTCAACACACAAGAGATGCTCATAGAATCAGGCCTGGCTGTACCGGAAGAGTAACAAGGGGATCCAATCCAGTAAGAGAACAACGAAAAAGCATCGAAATACATCTCACGCGAAGTGTACGCGATGAGAAGTGCGTTGTAAGAGAAGGCATTTCTAACGGTAATTTCGTCGAACACATGGAGGGCTTGGCGGAAACGGTTCTGCCTGGTGTAAAAATTGATGAGCATGGAAGCGAGGAAGTTGTCAGGCGTGATGGAGAAGAGGACGATGCGCGCGTGAATCTGAAGCGCGTGGAGAGGAAGTCGGTGACGGGTGAAATGCTGGATGAGGTGACCGTACGCGCCGCCGTCGACCGCCGCCTTGTTGAGCAAGCCTTGCCAGACTCGTTGAATTTCGAATCCCACCTTCATTCATACTTAACCAAAAGCTAAACCGGAGAAGATAAACATTATGGATATATATTCTGACCAAAAAAAAAAAAATTATGGATATACTGAGGCAAGATCATGGGCCTGTTATTGGGCCTTAAGCCCGTAAATATCGCTTTCGAAGTATTTATATAGAGCGAGGATTGGAATCAACAGACTTTTTAGTTTCATGTCTTGTCTGAGAAAATATTACTGTCGAGCTTTCAGTTATATCCAATCTCGATCCAGCTACAGTCGATCATTGAATCGTGATAAAACTAATCAGGCAACTGAAACTGAGAAACGAGCTCGCGCTCTGAGAGTTCTAGACATCATATCTTCGAAATCTGGTGGAGCTTCGAATCGCCATAATCATCTTGGAATCGTTAAGGCATTTGATTCGCGGCAATTCAAAGATGAAGCAATTTCCGAGGTTTTTGACCTCTCAAGAACCAAACATGGAATTTCAAGCGTTCTGGAAGAAGTTCTGCTGGAGGATTCTTCAAGTATACAGCAGCGAGATGGGTGGAATTTCGATGCTTATGGTTTGTCGTCCGCCGTGAGTTCTTGTGGGTCAAATCGAGATTTTCGAACCGGTTCTGGGTTTCATTGTTTAGCGTTGAAAGGTGGGTTTATCTCAGACGTATACGTAGGAAGTTCTCTGGTCGTTTTGTACAGAGATTCCGGTGATTTGGACGATGCACATAAAGTGTTTGAAGAAATGCCTGAGAAGAACGTGGTTTCGTGGACGGCTATGATTTCAGGGTTTGCGCAGGAATGGCGAGTGGATATCTGCTTGAAGCTTTATTCAGAGATGAGAAATTCAACCTCTGATCCGAATGATTACACGTTCACGGCTCTCTTGAGCGCTTGCACGGGAAGCGGAGCCCTAGGGCAAGGAAGAAGTGTTCATTGCCAAACACTCCAGATGGGTTTCAACTCTTATCTTCATATCTCAAACGCTCTCATCTCGATGTACTGCAAATGCGGAGATTTGAAGGATGCTTTCCGTATCTTTGACCACTTTAGAAACAAAGACGTCGTCTCTTGGAACTCTATGATTGCTGGTTACGCGCAGCACGGCCTTGCCACGCAAGCAATCGAGCTCTTTGAAGTAATGATGCCCAAAAGCGGAACAAAGCCCGATGCAATCACGTATCTAGGAGTCTTGTCATCGTGCAGACACGCAGGCCTTGTAAAAGAAGGAAGAAAGTTCTTTGATTCGATGGCGGAACACGGCCTGAAACCAGAACTCAACCACTACTCTTGTCTAGTCGATCTTCTTGGCAGATTTGGTCTGTTGCAAGAAGCCTTAAAGCTGATCGAGAACATGCCAATGGAGCCAAACCCGGTCATATGGGGATCTCTGCTTTTCTCTTGCCGTGTTCACGGGGATGTGTGGACCGGAATCAGAGCTGCAGAGGAACGGCTGATGCTTGAACCTGAATGTGCAGCTACGCATGTCCAGCTGGCGAATCTGTACGCCGGTGTCCGGTACTGGAAAGAAGCGGCGACAGTGAGGAAGCTGATGAAAGATAAAGGACTGAGGACGAATCCAGGTTGCAGTTGGATTGAGATCAATAACAATGTTTTCATGTTTAAAGCTGAAGATGGTAGCAACTGTAGAATGCCAGAGATTGTTCATGTTCTTCACTGTCTCGTAGATCACATCGAATTCCTCTGATACGACGCCTAAAAGATCAGTGAATTACAAATAAATAAATAAAATGGAGTGTATACAAAATCCAGATATTTTTCTTTTATAATATGTGCATCCTTTTTTTTTTTTTTTTTTTTTTTTTTTGCCTTGAACGTGTTTAACAATACCTCTGAAACTAAATGAAAAGACTTTAAATAATGGTGGACTACTGAAAACACACTAATTTATTAATCAAATGAACATAGCTGTATAATGTGGTAAAATGCACCAAGATTTCTCCCATCTAAAACCCTGTTTGACTTTGTTATATTATACTGTGTAGTCCGCGCAGGATAAAAAAGTATCTAAATAAAAATCATAAACTTTAAAAAATTTTAAATGAATGGCAGTTATAAGTTATAAAAGAAACACATAGTAAAATAACGTGTCAAAATTTATATGCTGACACTTTTCTCTCTCTAAATCCTCTCCCTTCTCTCTTCTTCCTCACCTTCTGCGATCAGTTTCGCCGGCCGATGTTGGTGGGTTTCCATAGCCACAACATCGGTTTGGCTCATTTTATTGCCTTTTCTTCGCTGTTTCTTTTGTCTAGCGGTGTAGTTCATCGTTTTTAGGGCTTTTTCTGTTGGTTGTCTATGTGGTTTTGAGTTTTCGGAAAGCATATCTATGATCTAGTTCGCCAGATCTAGGGTCAGTGGCCTAGCTTGAGGTTTTGGTCGTCTCTGGTTTAGATGGTTTTGTCTGTGGATGCTTCAGTTGGTGAAGATTCTGGTTTGTGAAGGAGTGCTTTTCCTTGGATTTGCGAGCAACAGGACGGTGGGTGCGATGATCGTCTTTAACTCTTGCCTCTGTGCAGGGTTTGGCCGGCCCGATCTTAAGGAGAAGGAGCTACGACTCTTATAGCATCAAGTCGTGGGTATTCAAATGGTAAAAGCGTGTTTCTTTGTCTTCCTCAGTTGGTATGTTTGTGGCTCTAACTCGTGGCTCCAGATTTTGGTCGGAGCAATATAATGAGTACGTTTCTGCAAAGGTTTCAACTTCAATAATTCGGCTGTTGGGTGTTCCGCTCCATTAAATCCTTATATTCGCAGATCTTTCTCTTCTAGGAGTGTTTAATTTGTATGATTTTGTTTGGTTTTCCGATTACTTTTGCCTTCTTCTTTGTTTTTTTATCAATATTTCCGGAGATATTCTTATTTTCTGCCGGCTTTTATCTCTGGGGAATATGTTTATTCCGCCAACTTTTGTCTCCGGAGAGGTTTGTTTACCTCTGTCGGCTTTGTATTTCATCATGTATCTCACTTTGTTATCCTTGTTAATATGAATAAAAATCAGATGAAAAAACAAAAAAACAACGTGTTAAAGATTAAAACAACAACGAAAACCAAAAAACACAAAAAAAAAAACTAAACCAACTAAATATATGGAATCACAAAATGTCTAAATTAAACCAAACGTACGGACGGAAAGATCTTTTGAAAGATATCTTGGTAAATAACGTTCATTGTCTTCCGTTGTGGCTTCCCCTTTCGATCAGTTATCAATATCCGTAATCCCTTCCTCGACGTAACCCTAGATACAACAACATAAAGTTGACCATGCGAAAAGACTGGTCTACGTAAGAACAAACCAACCTTTTGCAAAGTTTGACCCCGGCTTTTATTTATCGTCATATAGCAACAGGAAATTGCCTACGACGCATTTTGAAAGGAAACCTTGCTTCTGGTGGGGAAACAAACATCATAGGGATCAAAACCCTCTTGCCTACTTTATCACCGCTTATAAGGCTAGCCTCGATCACATGATTAGCTAATTGAGTTACAAGCAACCTCGTACCATTGCACAATCAGCCTCTAGGATCAATATTTCTAATGATCAACCATAAACTTCTGCAACAATGTTTTTGATAGGATCACCTTCATTAGTAATTAATAAATCTGATGGGATATCAATCTCAACTTCTCCCGTATTGGGCTCACTTTTTTCCCATTACCGATATCCAATATCCATTTGGCGAAATCTGTCATTTCTGATCCTCATCACCACCAGATCCACGAAGAAGCCTCATGTTCGTTTTTAGCTCCATTACCTTGCATTCAAACCATAAAGGAGATGAATTCAAACTCGCCATCACAGTCTCCACTTTAGTACCACCGACAATGACCGGTAAAATTGTCTGAAATCTCCACCCAAAACAACCACTTTACCGCCAAAAACCTTATTACACTTAAGTATATCATGCATTGTCCGATCGAGTGTTTCGAAACAATACATACTCATCATCGGAGCTTCGTCCCATATAATAAGGCTAGCATGTTCAAGTAACTTGGCTTGGTGTGATCCCACACTTATCGAACACAACTTATAATCATTCACAACCATCGGTATCCCAAACCTAGAATGAGCAGTCCAACCACCTTGTAATAACAATGCAGCTATTCCACTCGATGCAACAATTAAAACAATCTGACATTTAGATCGAATAGCAGCACCTAAAACATTCCACAATAATGTTTTACATTTCCCCCCATAACCGTAAACAAAAAACATACCACCAGCATCAGCATTCACGGTATCCATTATCGTATTGTAAAGATCAACATTTACTCTCTGCCTGTTTTATGGGAATTGTCTCTCCTTCTTGTCAGCTCTTATCTTTCTCGCAAATACGAGCACGAAACCATTATATCAGAGCGTTGGTAAACAATCCCTTTGATAGTTTTGATATCATGAATGTTAAGTTTCATCTCTAAAAGCATACATTATTTGTATACATTAAGTTTATGGATTATTTTAATTATTCATTCTTCTTAGCCGAAAATCTCTCCATGTTTTGCCGAAATTGTCTCTCCTTCTAGTCGGTTCTTATCTTTCTCGCAAGCGCGGACACGAAACCATGGTATCAGAGCGTAGGTAAACAATCCATTTGGTAGCTTTGATACCATGTTAAGTTTCCTATCTAAGTTTGTCATTATTTTTATACATTAAGTTTATGGATGATTTTAATTCTTTGTTCTCCCTAGCCGGAACTCTTTTCCCGTATTACGGGACTTGTCTTTCCTACTTGTCGGTTCTTATCTTTCTCGCAAGCGCGAGCACGAAACCATGATATCATGATAGCGTAGGTAAACAATCCCTTTGGTAGTTTTGATACCATATTAAGTTTCATCTCAAAAGTAGTCATTATCTGTATACATTAAGTTTATGAATTATTTTGATTCTTCATTATCCCTAGCTGGAAAAATCTCCATGTTTTTTCGGAATTGTCTCTCATTCTTGTTGGTTCTTATATTTCTCGCAAGCGTGGACACGAAACCATGGTATCAAAGCGTAGGTAAGCAATCCTTTTGGTAGCTTTGACACGATATTAAGTTGCATCTCTAAATTAGTCATTATTTGTATACATTTAGTTTATGGATGATTTTAATTCTTCGTTCTCCTTAACCGGAACTCTCTCCCCGTTTTACGGGAATTGTCTCTCCTCTTGTCGGTTCTTATTTTTCTCGCAAGCGCGTGCACGAAACCATGATATCAGGGCGTAGGTAAACAATCCATTTGGTAGCTTTGATACCATGTTAAGTTTCATCTCCGAATTAGTCATTATTTGTATACATTAAGTTTATGGATGATTTTAATTATTCGTTCTCCCTAGCAGGAACTCTCTCCCTGTTTTATGGGAATCGTCTCTCCTTCTTTTCGGTTCTTATCTTTCTCGCAAGTGTGGACACGAAACCATGGTATCAGAGCGTAGAGGTAAGCAATCCCTTTGGTAGCTTTAATACCATGAATGTTAAGTTTCATCTCTAAAGTATACATTATTTCTATATTATGTTTATGGATTATTTTAATTTTTCATTCTTCTTAGCCGGAAATCTCTCCCTATTTTGCCGGAATTTTCTCTCCTTTTAGTTGGTTCTTATCTTTCTCGCAAGCGCGGACACGAAACCATGGTATCAGAGCGTAGGTAAACAATCCATTTGGTAGCTTTGATACCATGTTAATTTTCATTTCTAAGTTTGTCATTATTTTTATACATTAAGTTTATGGATGATTAATTTTAATTCTTCGTTCTTCCTAGCCGAAACTCTCTCCTCGTATGACGGGACTTATCTATTCTTCTTGTCGGTTCTTATCTTTCTCGCGAGCACAAAACCATGATATCAGAGCGTAGGTAAACAATCACTTTGGTAGTTTTGATATCATGTTAAGTTTCATCTCAAAAGTAGTCATTATTTGTATATATTAAGTTTGTGGATTGAATGGATTTTTCATTATCCTTAGCCGGAAAAATCTCCATGTTTTTTCGGAATTGTCTCTCCTTCTTGTCGGTTATTATCTTTCTCGCAAGCGTGGACACGAAACCATGGTATCATAGCATAGGTAAGCAATCCATTTGGTAGCTTTGACACGATATTAAGTTGCATCTCTAAATTAGTCATTATTTGTATACATTTAGTTTATGGATAATTTTAATTCTCTGTTCTCCTTAACCGGAATTCTCTCCATGTTTTATGGGAATTGTCTCTCCTCTTGTCGGTTCTTATTTTTCTCGCAAGCGCGGACACAAAACCATGGTATCAAGGCGTAGGTAAATAATCCATTTGGTAGCTTTGATACCATGTTAAGTTTCATCTCTAATTTAGTCATTATTTGTATACATTGAGTTTATGGATGATTTTATTTATTCGTTCTCCCTAGCCGGAACTCTCTCCCCGTTTTATGGGAATTGTCTCTCCTTCTTGTCAGTTCTTATCTTTCTCGCAAATACGAGCACGAAACCATTTTCAGAGCGTTGGTAAACAATCCCTTTGATAGTTTTGATATCATGAATGTTAAGTTTCATCTCTAAAAGTATACAGTATTTGTATACATTAAGTTTATGAATTATTTTAATTATTCATTCTTCTTAGCCGAAAATCTCTCCATGTTTTGCCGGAATTGTCTCTCCTTCTAGTCGGTTCTTATCTTTCTCGCAAGCGCGGACACGAAACCATGGTATCAGAGCGTAGGTAAACAATCCATTTGGTAGCTTTGATACCATGTTAAGTTTCATATCTAAGTTTGTCATTATTTGTATACATTAAGTTTATGGATGATTTTAATTCTTTGTTCTCCCTAGCCGGAACTCTTTTCCCGTATTACGGGACTTGTCTTTCCTACTTGTCGGTTCTTATCTTTCTCGCAAGCGCGAGCACGAAACCATGATATCATGATAGCGTAGGTAAACAATCCATTTGGTAGTTTTGATACCATGTTAAGTTTCATCTCAAAAGTAGTCATTATTTGTATACATTAAGTTTATGAATTATTTTGATTCTTCATTATCCCTAGCTGGAAAAATCTCCATGTTTTTTTGGAATTGTCTCTCATTCTTGTTGGTTCTTATATTTCTCGCAAGCGTGGACACGAAACCATGGTATCAAAACGTAGGTAAGCAATCCCTTTGGTAGCTTTGATACGATAATAAGTTGCATCTCTAAATTAGTCATTATTTGTATACATTTAGTTTATGGATGATTTTAATTATTCATTCTCCTTAACCGGAGCACTCTCCCCGTTTTACGGGAATTGTCTATCCTCTTGTCGGTTCTTATTTTTCTCACAAGCACGGACATGAAACCATGGTATCAAGGCATAGGTAAACAATTCATTTGGTAGACTTGTCGGCTAAACCCTTATATACTGTTTAATGAATCTAGACACGATTTCAAACAAAGCCTATTGCAAGTAACAATCATTGTTAATCACTTTATCGAGTCCGAAGTATATATTTTCTTGTGGCACAACACAATATAATGAACACTAATGATCAGTCATTAAAAACTTATATTACACAATCCAATCACAGTCGAAATAACAATAGTCTTAAAACTCAAACCTTAAGAACTACTTTTTAAATTCTATATTTTTTAATACCATTGCTAGATCCAAATGCACTCATGATCCATACAAACATGTTTCTCTCTACTTGAAACAAATGTAAAAATTCATATTCAATCAAAAATTTAATTTCGTTAACCAATTGTCATTAGAAAGGAAGAAATTGATTTAAGAGATACTCTACCTTTTTTTATTATTAATGTATCCATGCCATTCTTCATCCTATGGGTAACCACCGGAATAATCTGCCGTCAGACACTTACCAACAAAAACAAAAACAAAAAATCAAATTTCAGCACTAAAACGATCATGAATCCATGATCCAAAACCCCACAGAGTTCGATATCCTCCGAATTCGAAAAACCTATAAATTGTTATGAATAATTTGTTTCGAGCTTGTTATAGGCAATTTTTTACTTCTTCCTCGTCATTTCCTTTTTCTTTTTCATCGTCTTTGACTTCTGTCTTCTTCTTCCTTTGTATTGACTCCATTTACATGAACCTCATCATCACATGTTTTTCTTGCATCTCGTAATGTTACAATAATGTCAAATACTCATTAGAATCAAGAAGAGGACACGAAGAGTTGTTTACATAAGATGGAATCATAACCATAATTTGATCTACTCTGCTTCTAGTTTCTTCTTCATCATTCTCTTAACTCCTTTGGTTTATTTTTAAGTGTTGTTATAGTTTCATATTCAGAAACAAACTTTTGACAAATCCATGGATCTTTGTTAACATTCTTTTCTTTCAAGTAAACTTCTTTTTCCAAAGGCTTCATAAGCATCTACTCCAGTTTCTCTAGATTTGATCATCTGAGCAATGTAGTGTTATCATAAGAATCCATTGAACTCCCAGCATCACCCTCAAGAGCTCGTTTGCATTTCATGTTTCTCAAATGCTCATATGTCCTCTTCACTAACTTGTTCTGAAACAAATGACTAAGTGACATTTACATTGACGTTGTTTTACCACAATCACCTATATATTCTTGTTGTCTTTCTATCTAATATTTTTTGCTATTATATGTTTCCTACATCATTTGAGTTTTCCAAGAAACCCTTCTCTCAACTTCTGAAGCATTGTTTTCAAATTAATCATAACACAAAAATAGAGAAGTCCCTCCAAAAGAAAACCAATACATTTTGAGATAATGTGACCTCTTAAAGTTTCTCTACTTATAATTCAAAAGCAAAAGTAATGGTTCGACATTTGATAGATCTTTCAAATACTAAAAACACACACAAAATCAAACATCATAAAGCTTTGTGTCTGATAGGTTTCTATCTACATCATAAAGGAGCAAAAGAAATCACACCAAATATTGGCATATGTTACGTACATAGTTGTTTTGTTTCAGATCAGATAGTTTAGACACGATAAGCTAAAGCAAAAATTCTGTTTTTTTATCTGGATTCTCTTAGTTCTCCATTTCCAAATCTTGGCAAAACTCTTCTCCACATGCATAATACGTGCTATAGATTCAATTTTAACTCATCTATTGCAAGCTTTTTATGCTTTAATTTTTCATCAGCATCATCATCTTCCTTCTCATTGAATCTCCACTTTTCTCGATCTTCATACACCAAACACTCTTTTTCCTTAGCTCCATCGTCGACCATAGTCTTCTTATCTGCATTGATCCTATTTACATTAACCTCATCATCACAGCCTCATTACAACATTTCTTGTTCGCTTCACGCAAATTTGAAGATCTTTGAGCATGGACCATGCCAGAGAACCTCAGTAGTAATTTAGCAAGGATACTTTTGATTTGCAACTAAAAACTATCATGTGCCTCATGGTTGCGATTCACTCCGTTACTTTATTCTTAAGAGCGAGATCAACATAGAATACTAACTTCCTTGTACTAACTTTAAAGAAACCTCAAAATTGTCAAGTTGAAATATATATATGAGGAACGATGCCAAACTTTGGAGTCTGCTTTCGAAGTTTTCCCTAACTCTAAGAAGAACGCTTCTTTTCCTTGCTTATTTAAAACTAACGAATTAATATTCCAGTAGAGTGAAAAAACAGTTAAAAGCCAAAATTAAATACAAAAAGAGTGATATGTTTCTTGCTTCCTGTGTCGAAGGTGCAGCCGGCATACTGAGTAATGTCCAGTCGGGTGATTTTTTTTTTTAGATTGCGAAAGACTATACAATGAATCAACGCAAGTTAGAGAGCACGAAGATTCTAGTTTTGCGAGAAAATAGATTGCAAGTTCTGATCAAATAATTATATGACATAAGAGTTACATTTTTCTTCACCCGAAGCACAAACAAAACCGAAAACACAGAAAAACTCATATTAAACCAAACAATTATATGACATAAGAATTACCTTCTTCTTCAAGCTCTTCTTCACCGTCTTACTCTTCTGAAGAACATAAATAATTAATTGTTTTAAAAAAAAAATCATAACTAATTAAACCGAACAAATTAAAGAACAGATCAAAGCAATTTAAACAATTATTCTTGTTCCTTATGCCCTTCTTCAAAGATATTAAACAATTTTTAAAAAAAAATAACGAATGATTAGAATTAACATAATGTAAAAGAAGATAATTCTCAGAGATTACTTGCAACCAACGGATTAAACTCCAGTCTATTAGGATTTTGTCGATTTCCACCACTTTTCCAAAATCATCAAACCATAAAACTGAAAATTTACCGGAGAATGAGTGAATCCCAAGTGAGAAGCGACCCAGACAACCCAACTTAAGCCACCGCCACCTAAACACCAACCAAGATCAAACGAAGTTAAGAAAAAAAATGTAAAAAATTATACGAAAAAGTAAAAAAAAAGAAAAATCGGGTATTTTTCCCCAACAATTCAACAAACAAAAAAAAACAGAAAATATCAAAAACACCGTTCATCGAAACACAAAAAAGGTGAAAAATCATGCAGCGAATAAAACCACTAATAAAATGTCACAAAAGAAGGCAAAAAATAGTAAAAGATACCACAAAAGAGATAACAACAAAACATTAGGTACACACAAGACACAAACACACAAACATAAAATATAAAAATTTGATACGACAACAAAGCGTGCAATCGGAAAAATATAACATGATAAAATTAAGAGACGACAACAAACGGAAAAAAAAAACAATGAAAACAAACCCAAAATGACAAAGACAAAACCTGACAATCGCAAAACATACTAACGTGATAAACAAGAAATTGATACCTCGATAGAGCAGTAACGATGTATACACCAGACAAGTATCCAGAGAGGTAGACCCACCTACATGGACTAAGAAAAAACAAAAATTACGATCAATTAGTAACGAAGAACAACCAACAACACTAAAACAACAACAAATAATCGAGGAACACTACTACCGGAACTGAAAAACGAAAAGAAAAGCAACGATAAAAAAACGAAAAGTGATTTAAAAAAATGACGGTAAACACTACAAAGAAAAGCCGACCAACATAGAAACCAAACAACAATTGAGCTCGAGATGCACTAACTGCGTTGAAAAAGTGATATATTTATAGCTCTCAACTCAAGCTAGGGTTTCTCACATTTTTTTTTTACAGATAATACAACCGGTTTAAATTATCCCAGATTAATATTATCAAGATAATTAAAAGTAATTACCACGGCTGCCGACCCGATACACATCACACATAATAACAAAAAAAATTATAGGGTTTCCTGATTACTTGACCAAAAACGATACTTATTCTCAATGGGCCGACATAACCCAAAAAACCTAAAACCCAAAAACAATGGGCAGTTCCGTTGGATCACAAACACGCGGCCCAGCTCGCGAACAAAATCATCTCCATCTCAAAAACAAAGATTACAATACATGGGCTGTAACCCAAACTGACACAAAAACAACACACGGCCCAGCTCGCGAACAAAATCATTAAGGTCAATTCCGTAATTACTATTAACCTATAATAAAAATCGATTTAAAGGTGATTGATCAATTTTTAAATGTGGGGCAATATGATAATTAACCATATGATGAGAGAGCTCCGTTCCTAAATATTTAGCGGGAAAAACAAAAAAAAAGTGGAGACACTCTTGCAAAAATTTCTTTGGTTTATAGTTTAACTTCTTAACTACGAGTTTGCACGATTGATATTTGTTAATTAATTTTTATGTCACGATCGTCTAAACTCGTTTTCTCTGCAAAGAAAATTATGGGAGCAGCATCTATCACTAATTTTAATATATATANAGTTTTATTCTAAAATTGGGATAACTATTAACTAATATCGAATTTCAAATTATTTGATAATGCTTAAACACAAAATTCTTAACGAAAGGAATCTAATCCAAAAAATAATATTCCTAAACATGAGATGAAAGGAAAGTGTCTACTGATTTTACTACTCTTTCCAACTTGTCCTCTTTATTATTCCCTCCTCCACCACTACCACTGTCTTACAAAGACGACAAAAGAAAAATAAAGCGAGAGAGATGGATCTGGATTGGGCAGCTTTTCTCAAGGATTACGAATGGCTCATCGAGTATCTCAAAGGCATGGTGAAGCCTGCGGCGGCTCTCGCGGTGGTACTTCTGGCCGTGGCTCTTTCCTACTCGCAGAACCTTTCTTTGGAAGGAGAAATGATCTACTCTGTTTTCCGATCGTTTCTTCAGCTCTCCGTTATCGGATTTGTTCTTCAATTCATCTTCGATCAGGAAAACGCCGCCTGGATCATTCTCGCTTATCTCTTCATGGTCCTCGATCTCATTTGATTCCTAAATTCAAATTTCGAAAAATAAGAGAATCTGCTCTGTTTTTTTATTTATTTAAATAATTGGATGCTGGACAGGTCTCTGTCGCCGGATACACCGCCGGACAACGTGCGAAGCACGTGCCACGTGGGAAGTACGTGGCCGGAATATCTATACTCGCTGGAACTGGAGTCACAATGTTCCTGCTCGTCGTCCTCAACGTCTTTCCTTTCACTCCAAGGTATATCATCCCAGTGGCCGGGATGATGGTCGGAAACGCCATGACGGTCACCGGAGTCACCATGAAACAGCTACGAGATGACATCAAGATGCAACTAAACCTGGTAAATTCCCTTTTACAACTTCAAAATCCCAACCAAATTCCCCGGTTCAATTGATTTGTCACAAACCGTAGGTGGAGACAGCATTGGCACTAGGAGCAACGCCAAGACAAGCGACGCTGCAACAGGTGAAGAGGGCTTTGGTAATATCTCTATCTCCGGTTTTGGATAGCTGCAAAACTGTTGGATTGATCTCGCTACCAGGCGCGATGACCGGTATGATAATGGGCGGTGCGTCCCCTCTTGAAGCTATCCAGCTTCAGATCGTAGTCATGAACATGTTGGTTGGAGCAGCCACGGTTAGTAGCATCATGTGTACGTATCTTTGTTGGCCATCTTTCTTCACTAAAGCATACCAGTTACAAACTCGTGTCTTCTCAAATTGAAGTTTCAGTTATCCATACTTTCAAGAACCTTTGAAAATTGTCTGAAATTGAAAAGCCAACCATTATGTGTTACATAGCATTGTTTAACCATCTCAAATGGGAAAAAGAAAAAACACACAAGGGTCCAACGCAAACAAACATAAAAGAGAAAGGAAATATCTGGCAGTTCCAATAGTACACATGCTACAACGCTCGTGACCTGAGGGCATAAGCCATCAAAGTCAAGGAGACTCGCTTCCTCTAGGGGAAGCGCGGTTGGGCTCGTAATCATCATCAATGGGGCTTCGGTCCTCTCTCGGGCTGTCACCATCGCGTCCCACAACAGGACTGACAACAGAGTTTCTGCCATTTCCATTGCCTTGGGGGCTACTGCCATCATGGTCTGATCCGTCTTGCTTTTCACGCTTTGGAGATGGTGGCGGACTCCCGTCTATGATCCTTGGGCTCCCTTCATCATCCAGAATCGGACTACGATCTCTGCCTCTTGGCGATAGAGAGTCCTCCATTCGCTTTGGGCTGCGTGATCTCTCCTCCGCACTTCTCTCTCTTCTTCTCACCGGGGATCTTGATCGGCTGACCATAGATAAAATAAGAAATCAACCGGAGTGCTAAAACGGTTTAAACCAGAGACAAAGCTTAGGAAAACAGTTATCCGGGTCATGTTCTTAGGGTCTGACCAAAATTTCATGCATGTAAACATCTAAAATACAAACCAAGAAGTTGAAGTTTACAAGCATTTAAGAGGAAGAAAACTAACCTGTAGCTTCGGCTTCGGCTGAGGCTTCTGCTACGGCTTGGGCTTCTTCTACGACGAGGAGAACGGGATCTTACAGGTGACCTGGAGTAGCTTCCACTCCGCCTATCGTACAACCAAGAAAAAAGGTTATAAGAAAATGGAAGAATCTAAACGATTCACAATAGTTTAAGAGAAGTATTGCATACCTAAGCTTCTTGGGACTGTTTTTGCAATTTCTCTCAATGTGTCCTCTTTCTCCACAACGGTAACATTTGTTCTTCCAGTCCCCTGCTGTGCAGTCTCGAGCCCAATGACCGTCAACACCACAGTTAAAGCAGCGACCAGATCCAGGAGGTGGGCCTCTACTATCATAATCCCGAGAACCACGAGGTGCCTATCATACAAACATGATATTCATGACTTTGACAAACAAATTCAGCCATATAAACAAACGATAAAGCCTGAAATAGAGAACCAAACAACTCACCCCTCTTGTAAACTCCACGGTGATGCGACTTCCATCGAAGTCTCGTCCATCCAAGTAATGTCTCGCGTCATCAGCATCACGGGGATCACTAAATTCCTGTTTCAAAAATATGAGGCACATGCATAGTGTGTATTTGCCAACACCATACATAGTTCACAACGAAAAACACCAACTACATGTCTTTTTTCTTTTCAATCAAAACATCAGAATAAAAGGAGATTTTACTTACAACAAAAGCATAATCTCGCTTCATATCCACATCTCGCACTCTGCGGAAGAAATTGTTGGCAGAAAATTAAGGCCATCGTTACTTTAAGGTACTGCTAAACACCATTTTGAGACTGAATCTCCACTTTTCATTAAAACACTTAAAAAAATTCTACAAACAGAATCGCCGAGGCGCCCCCTATACACCTGGCGAGAATTTCCACCAAGTCCACCCATTCATCAAACACCATTCATCAAACACCTCCAGGTTAGGCAAAATCCCAGAGACCTTCAATAAGATCATTCAGGTTAAAAAACATACACTAAACCTAGATCCACAATCTTACCTCAAGGATACAATTATCAAACCACAGTGTATTACGAGCGAGATAAAAAAGCAAACTCTATACTTGGTGTTAATTTCTGCATATGTTCCTCATACAATAATAAACAAATTCTCTGATTGACGAAAATAAGTTTAAACAAAAAAGCACATTCAGACCCTCATCTATCCCCAACACATAGAAATCAAGAAATCATTCATAGATAGAGATTGAGAAGATTCAATTACCTTCCGTATCTGTTGAAAAGACGTTCAAGGTCTCGGGTACGAGTTCTGGATGATAAATGGCCAACATAAAGACGAGTGTTCCCATAGCGATCATCATATCGAGGCATTTTCAAACTACAAAAAAAGGCCAAAATTTTGAGCATACCTTGTTAGAAACTTAAATAAATAGATAAAAACAGATACAAGAAGAAGAACCACAATAGCCTCGTGCAACTCAATGGATGGATAGGATCAAAAGGCTAGAACAACGTATCACTTCACTAAGTCAAGACCTATAAGACAAAGAGTCCACGAGAATACTTACGTCTTTTGAAACATACCAAAGGAGTAAAATTTCAATCAAACGCCACTCAGCTAACATGGTTAGAGACGAGAAGATGAACTTTTTTGGAAGAGAAAGAAAAAACAATTACCAGAAAGACAGAAACC
Source organism: Eutrema heterophyllum (assembly GCA_002933915.1). Taxonomy (NCBI): domain Eukaryota; kingdom Viridiplantae; phylum Streptophyta; class Magnoliopsida; order Brassicales; family Brassicaceae; genus Eutrema; species Eutrema heterophyllum. Next base: position 137,747 of record PKMM01034783.1, read on the forward strand.
AAACAAAACCAACACCGCAGGAGCATAAAACCAATGTAAAACCTAAATCTGAGCACCGAAAACACTAAATTACAATCCAGACAATCAGATTTCATAGATTTTTATACCTGGGGAGCAAAGGAGAGCACTGCGAAACCCTAAATTTCGAAAGGGGGAAGAACACAGCGTATGGTAGCAAAAGTCTGGACCCCTAAGAGTTAATAAATGTATTAAACCGACAAAATTCAACGGTAGTGATTTGATGTGGTCTCCTAAACCGACGGTAAGGTGTTTTACAAAGAGATAAGAATCCCATGTTACCGATGTTTTGCAATCTGTTGGGCCTAAAATTGTATTAAGCCCATTAATGGATTTGAAATCATAAAATAGATTTTCAGAACCATAAAATGAATTGGTTTTGTTTAATCTTTTTTTTTTTTTTTAACATCTAATTTCTTATTAATGGAAAGATGATACAAAGTCATTACGTAGAGCATTAGTAATTACACAAGGTATAAGATTGTGAAAATGAAAATCTTAATTTAGAGGAATAGCTTGTTTCGCCAAGATGTCCACCGGTTTGTTACCATCTCGATTAGTCTACGGGAGTCGTATTTCTTCAAATCGGTGTTGCATAGCCATAATTAATGCTTGTAATTCTCCTTCAAGTGCATTATGAACAGTTCGACTTCGAGCTTGTCCTGATCCTAGATAATAACCTTTCGAATCTCGTAGAATCCATCCAACTTTTCCAGAAATGGTAGTATCGTAAAAGGAGCCATCATAGTTGCATTTTAGTCATTCTTCTTGTGGAGGTTTCCAACCTTGTCTGCTATTTGAAGTATTGTCCAAACCTGTAGTAAATCCGCTTCTATTGAGATTCACATAATTTTCAGTATTCATCCATTCAATAGCATCACGTCGGGCAGATTCCAAATTTTTCTCCCATGGGATGTGTTGTTTCTGAAAAATGAGTATATTTCGACTCTTCCACAAGCGCCATAGGATCCATAGAGGGAGATGTCTATACTGACTGTGTAGAGGCGATGTGGTGCAGGAGAGGCATGCTATCAACTTTACATCAAAAGTCGCATGTGTATCATAGAATATTGGATTTGGGATACCTGAAGCTCTCCATGCTGCTTGAGCGTAATCACATTCAAAAAACAGATGATTTGTTGTTTCCTCCGCTTTAAAACATCTTCGGCATAGTGACATTGAACTGATATGTCTTCTCCGTAATACTTTTCCCGTCGGTAGGATCGCAGCATCTATTTTCCATAAAAAGTGTTTTAACTTTGGAGCAGTTTTCTGTTTCCAGATCAATTGTTTCAGATGAAGACTTCCAGCAGGCGGAATGATATGTGGATTATCAGGTAAATGGGTAGCCAACCAGTAGCCAGACTTTGCAGAGTATAAACCATCGCTTGTGTAATGCCATCCAAGTAGATCTACTTTGGCCTTTGGACAGATTTTAATATCCAGCACCTTATCAACATCATCTTCGTGGACAGATTCTCTAACCAAATTCTCATTCCAACCAGTTTTGTGAGTGTTTAGAAGGTGACTAACCGTAGGAATTCCTTCTTGATTGTTCCTTGCATGTGGTGCTCGAGGAGGATGTAAAGGTAGCCATGGATCAGTCCACGTATTTATTATTGATCCATCGCCAATGACATATCGAAGGCCTTTCTTGAGTAAGTCTCTTCCTTTCAGAAGTGATTTCCATCCATACGAACTTTTGGATCCCATAACCGCGTTGAGAACATTGGTTTGACGAAAGTACATTCCTCGTAGGACCCTAGCCATCAAACAATTTGGAAAATGCATGATTCTCCAAATTTGTTTGCTAAGCAGAGCCAAATTAAAATTTTCTATGTCTCTGAAACCCATACCACCTTCCTTCTTTGGTAGGCTCATTCTCTCCCAAGATAGCCAGTGCATTCCTTTTTTCTCATTCCCTGAACTCCACCAAAATTTCGCAATTATCGAGTTGATCTCATCGCATATTTCTATTGGTAGCTTGAATACATTCATTGAGTAGATGGGCATTGCAAGGGCAATTGACTTGAGAAGAATTTCCTTTCCACCAGGGGATAAAAATTGTTTGCTCCATCCTTGTGTTCTTTCTTTAACCTTATCAATAATGAATTTGAAAATATATGCTTTCTTACTCCCAAATTGCTCTGGAAGCCCTAAATACTTGCCTCCACCACCATCATATAGATTCCCAGAATACGTCTCATGATTCTCTTTGTTGTTTCTTGGACCTTGGCACCAAAAGTTATTGAAGATTTACTGCTTGACCAGATGCAGCTTCGTAGGCAGAAAGGATCTTTTGAATTGCTTTACAGGACCGAACATTTGCTAAGGTGAAGAAGAGAGAATCATCTGCAAATAGGAGATGACTAATTGCAGGACTATGTGAGCTGATTTTTATGCCATGTACTCTTCTTTCATCAGTTGCTATTTTCATCATATGTGATACGACCTCGGCACATAAGATAAAAAGATAAGGTGATAGGGGGTCACATTGCCTTATTCCTCTTGCAGGTGTGATTTGACCATATGATGTTCCATTGATGAGTACTGAAAAGCTAACTGATGAAACACATTGCATGATCCATTGAATCCACCGATGATTGAAACTCATATGCATCATGGTTTGCTCTAAAATTTTCATTCAAGTCTGTCATAAGCTTTTGTGATATCAGTTTTCAGAGCCATATCTATGTTTGCTTGTCTCTTTTTTGCCTTCAAACTGTGGAAAACTTCATGCGCAATGATAACATTATCTGTTATCATTCTCCCAGGAATGAAGGCTGCTTGGTTTTCAGAGATAATATCCGACAAGTGTGTTTTCGGTCTGTTGACTAAAATTTTTGAGATAATCTTTTATGAAACATTACACAATGCTATTGGCCGAAATTCAGACATTAGAGTAGGAGGTTCAACCTTGGGGATTAAGCAAATGTTGGTGTAATTGTGAGCTGGATCGAGAATACCAGTTGCAAAGAAACTTTTAACTTCAGAATATATATCTTCTTAAATCTTTAAACGTCTGCTAAAAAAGTTAGAAGATTTAACATTAAACACAGGTTAACATATACTTTCTAGGATAAAGGTTTATTGATTACCAACCCACACTAAATTATTCTCAGAAGAACAAATCAAATTCCGCCTGCCTGGATATTTTTTTTGTTTCTTGAAGAAATGTTATTATTAGTTGAGATTAGCTTAGAATTAAGTGGACTCGAAATTGCATCCACTTTACAAATTGATTGGTTTTTTGTTTTTTTTTTTTAATTTGTTTTGACGTTTCAGCATTTTACTTCTTTTTGTCCTAAAGCATTTTGCTATTTTTGAATAAAAAGAAGATACTAATAGAACCTGGAATTTTTTATATCGTAAATAATTAATTTATTCAAGAGATACCTTTAATTAACTGATCAATTAGTATAAGGAAGAAATTACATATCTTTAGCTGGAAAAAAAAAGTACGACAAAGTTTTTTTTATTTTGAATTTCAGAAAATAAGCTAAAAATAATAATCCAGGAAAAAGAAAAAAACTGTTTCATCACCTCCGTTTGTTCTTGCTTCCGATCAACAGTGTGAAGTAAAACAAAACCCTAAAGAAGAAGCCCCAAGCTACAGTGATCCACAAACAATTCCATTTGCTGATATCTGTGATCCCTTGCTGCTTCAGAATATCGATTCCCGTTGTCACGCATGTCTCCGCCGTCAGGTTGATTCCTAAAACACCGCTCATGCTCTTCAGGAGACTCAATTTCACGGCGTTCGGAAACTGGCCCAGCGGCGAATTGTCGAATATCTGAATCCCTCGAACAAAACATTTCGTCGGATCTTCGAATTCGTTCTGCAGAACCCCTTCGTAAGGGTATTTCACGAGGGAGAGATAGTGGAACCAGATCCAGTAGAGAGGGATTCGGTCGCGGGAGATGAAGAATCCGGAGAAAAGCAGGAAGTAGGCGAGGATCGCTACGACGACTGTGAATCCAAGCATTACATTGGATACGACGCCGGATAGGAACGTCACGAAGGAGCTTCCGGCCCAAAACGAGGCCAGGATGGTGAGGAAGAAGAAGAGGAAACCACTGGCGCCGCCGCCGAGACCAACGGCCCAGAATGTGGTGGCTGCGAAGCTGGCGGCGAGGAAGATGAGAGAAGGGATCGAGATTATGGACTGAGAGAGGACGTAGGATGATCTCCGGTAAGCGTTGTAAGCAGTTTCTCTCATGAATATGTACCGTTCTTGTAGAAAGACTGGAATTGCTTCTGCACACGTGTAGAAAGTGGTGGACATTGCGAATGCGAAGAATCCTAGACGTTCTTGGACGCCTTTTGGGGAACTGTCTAGTTTCGTGAACATTGTGGCTAGGATGATTCCGGTGACCATTACAGCTCCTAGACGCATTCCTAAAAGCTCCGGTTGCCTCCTAGAGTTTAGTATAGAGCGTTTGCCTATAACGATCACTTCGATCCAGAAAGGGTTGGCGAAAGTTTGGAATGAGGATGTTAGATTTGAGGAGTTGTTTGTTGCTCCGGAGACAAGTTTCCCCCTGGAAATACTCGCGGTTATGGCTTCTTTGAGAGAGACATTGGGGTTTCTGTTACCATTGTCGTAGCTTGATGCCTGCTTCGCTCGCCATTGCTTGTGGAACTCGACAAGTGTCTTGGTTCCTCCTGCCGAATTTTCCAGCTCCCGGATAAGATCGAGAGCGAACTCTGTTTTGTTCTCGTTTTCAGGAATCGGGTGTTCGAATTCTGAAAAGAACTGAGGGAGATGTGTTGGTGAGCCGCTGTACACCGTGTTTCCCCTGGAAAGGAAGATTAACCGATCTAGCAAACCCATGATTCTGTAACTAGGCTGATGGATGGACATGATAACTATGCTGCCACTTTGTGCGATTCTCTGAAGCACTTTGATAACCATATAGGCGCTAGTAGAGTCTAGCCCTGAGGTTGGCTCGTCGAGAAAGAGGATAATCGGGTCATGGATTATGTCGATCCCAATTGAAACCCGTCTCCTTTCTCCTCCAGACACGCCTCTGTGGCCTTCATCACCAATCACGGTTTTTGCAGCGCTCCGCAGGCCCAATTGGTCAATCAAAGCTTGAACCCTTGCTTTCTTCTTCTTCTTGGAGAGTGAGCGAGGGAGCCTGAACTCTGCAGAGAACATTAGAGTTTCCTCCACCGTGAGCATCGGGAAGAGAAGGTCGTCTTGCATCACGTAAGCCGATATGACTTTCTGCAGGCTGGATTCAAGAACTTCCCCGTTTAAGGTGATAGAGCCTCGAAGGCTATCTTTGGCGATCCGGTTGGCTAATGCATCAATCAGTGTTGATTTACCAGACCCACTTGCTCCAAGAACCGCCATCATCTCCCCTTCATGGGCTTCACCTGAAACACCATTGAGTAGTATCTTAGTGTTCACCGCGGAATCATTTGACGACATCCCGCAGCAAGCTAGGGGCTGAAACTTCTTCCGGATCTTCACGCTGTAGGTCAAGTCGTTGAAGGAAAGAACAAACGGGGAAGAAGATATAGAAGAAGCAGGAGCCGAAGTCCATGAATTGAAAGAGGATGCAGAAGAGGTGAGAGGTGAGGCCATTTCTAAAGCCCGGCGAGTTGTACTTTGGTCATTCCTTGCATCGTCCACATTCATAAGAAGCTCGGCGAGTGTGGCAGAAACTCTAGGCGTGTCTCTTGGTGGACATCTTTGAGACTCCATGGTAGTCTGATTTACATAAAACAGAGGAAGATCATTGTTGCCGGCTACGCGTTTGGCCGGAGATAATTTTCCGAGCAAGCCAGACATGTTTTTTTTAGTATTCTCAGATTATAATTGGGATTAAGCTCATACCCACAAAGAAGATATGAATAGAAATGAGAAGAGACTATATAAGGAGGATTTTTGATAGAAGAATGAAAGAGATACGAAATGGTCAATATAGTTGGTAATCTCTAAGTATCTAACGATTGCTTTTTTTGGTTTTGTATAAGTTGATGTAATGTATTAACCTAAAAGTAAATGGGTAGGTGAGAAGAGTTGTGCAAAAACCCTTATGTTTATGTTTATTTCTTGGGGCTTAAGGTACTTTGAAAATTCGAAATCTATTTTTTAGTGTTTGTTAAATAATTTGGGTTTAGCTACACGGGTTTTATGGATTAAAAAAATTAAGCAAAAACACATATGGTGTTGATCAGTGGCGGACCCATGTTAAAGGCAGGGCCGTGCCTATGCACAAGTGATGTCACTGATAGGAAAGCGTTTGTTTATATAAAACTAGTAACTAATTAAAAATTAATTTAATAATACAATAAAATATTAGGGCAACACACGTAACAATTTAAACAATGAGACAAATTAAGCTTTTATTCTTTTCTTCTTCGTTGAAGACTTATGCAACTCACTTCTTCTTTTTTTCACAACAACCGCATAATTATTTGGTACTTGTTAATTGCTAAGTATTATTTTCATCATAATTTTGTTTCATCTAATATTAGATTTAGTTAGATTGGTGATTTAGATTAAATTACAAACAAAACCTCAAATAATTGGCAAATTTATCAACTTTAAGGAAGTATGATTTGAAATTTTAGATGGTAAGAGCATCTCCAATGGTAAGAACCCCTCATGGGTTCTTACCAATTTTTTAATTATAAATTTTGATTATTTAAAAATTTAGAACTTCGTAAGTTTTTTCACCTCCAATGGTGAACTTCATTAGGGGTTCTAAAAAAAAATTATTTTTTTAATTTTCTTAAGTTTAATTTATTTTGTAAAAAATTATAAACATACTATATTTTATAAAACCAAAGTTATATTGCATTTCATGAATTTTAAAACATATAAAATATTGCCGAAGCTTCAGGAATAAGAAGTTTAAAATTTTAGAATCTTAAAAAAAAAAATTAATACGTAAAGATTCCAATTCATTAATATGTAAAAAAAAGTTTAGAATTTTAAAGTTGAAGTAAAGAAAAAGTTTTTTAAAAAAAGTTAAGAATTTTTTTTTAAGTTAAAATTAAGAAAAAGTAAAAAAAAAAATCTGGCAAAAACAAAATTCGGCGAATTAACTATTGACACGTGGCTAAGAACCCCTCCTAAGAACCGATTCTAAAAACTCTTATTTAAGAACCGGTTTTTACACTATTCATAAATTTTCTATTTTTTTTTTTTTTTTTTTGTTAAGAACCCCACCTCCAAACGCTAAGAACCTTGCATTAGAGGTGCTCTAATAGGTTTAAAATTTTAGATATGTACTGTAGGTTTGTGAATACAATCAATTGTTATTATGATAAAGGAAAACATGTTGTTTTAGATTCTTGGTGCACATGTTCTTTTTACTAAAGTCATATTAAACGTGAATTATTTTTTAATATACAATACACTTGCGTAATTTAGTATGATTTTTTTTAATTGAAAAATTGTTGTAACTCTTTATGAATTGGATGAGATTATATGAATTTGGGACGATGATGGTTAATTGGGGCCTTTTTTTTTAACATCGCTTACGGATTCCGTATCTCTAGGCATGGCTCTGGTTAAAGGATAGGGGTCAGTTGACCCCGGTTAAATCTGATATATTTGTTATTTGTAGCAGCAGTCTTGAAGAAATTGCAGTTAGTTTTGTTAAAACACTTTCATTGAACCCAATAACCAACGTACCAAACCATTACACGATACCATTTTCTTGATTTTTCGTTTGTTATACATATATATTTTAATATTATTGATACATAAGGCCCACGAGTAGTCCCCGGCCCAATTTATTAACATAGTATTAATATAATAGCTATTCATTTTCATGATAGATAATATATATTGGTTTTTTTTGTTCGACACCGTTGCTAATTTTTTCTAGCATCAATTTAATTATAAAATGTTGTTTATATAATTGAACTAAAATAATAAGAAAAAATAATTTTTATTAAAAATTTGTTATTTTATCGATTTATGATTTTATTATATGACCAGCCAATACAAAAACTGTGTGTGTTTTAGTTTTATTTTTATTTTCAAAATTTAAAAACGATAATAAAAATTTAAAAATAAACTAACACTCTTTACTTTTAATAATATTATTGTTTCAGTTATTTATAACATTTAAATATTGTGATTCTCAATATAATAATTTTTATAGTATATTATTTGAATATTTAATATTTATTTTTTATTGACCCCGGTACAATATTGTTTTGGGTCCGCCACTGGTGTTGATGGCAATCTGTTGAGGACAAAGTCCACTGAAATTTACATTCAGCTTTAATTGATTAGAAAATCCAAACACATTCATTTGTTATTGTATTTGTATCATTGATCTTAATTATTTTTTGTCAAAATCATTTCTTACTTTTAGGAATTGATGTTCTCCCTTGTATGAGCTTGCTCATTTTATGTCTCTGTTTTTCAACTCTCTGTTTTTTTGTTCGTTTTTGAACTCTCTGTTTTTTAGCTCCATCGAATGAATGCTTTATAGACGGAAAAAAAAAAAAAAAAAACTAGTTGAAATTCGTTCTTATTCATTTAATTATTTTTCATTGAATTTTAACAGATTTAGATTTATTTTAAACTAAAAATATAAGACTCAAATCCAAAAATAATTTTTATCGTTTTAAACTCATTTTGAAATTCACATGTTTGATTTTAAGGATTTCCAAATCCTACGTGCATAGGTACATGGGCATACAGTAATTAGTAAATTTGAACAAGTTGATAAGACAAAAGGAATGGATTAATGGAAGAAAATGTGGACACGACTTCAATAGTAAGAGCGGTCTACACGAAAACCCCAAAATTCTAAAAACAAAATAGATTAAAATAAGCTTAACGTGAAGAAATAGGCATATACAATACCAACAAAATTGCATAATATAAGCCTAACGTGGAGAAGTAGGCATTTATAATTAAACGTTTGGTATGGCTGTTTTATCTGTTTTTCAGGACTTTATACTATACGCTTCATATATAGACGAATTTACCTATTCTTACAAGAAATCTCATGACCCACAGAAAAAGATATATGTAATACTATATATTTTGTTTTATGACGACTGTCCCTTTCAATTTTTTTCCTATAATAAAGGTTGACTAAAGTTCTTACAAACAAAAGTTTCAAATTAGAATCAATGAGTTCTGGTAGCTAACTTGGTCGACCAAGAATGTTCTTAATTAGAAAGATTGAGGCTGTTCCAGTTTGCTGGAAAATATGATATAAAGTTTCGCATATAACCAACGAACAATATCCAAAAAAAATTATGTTTTTAGTAATTGTCTTGACTATCCGTTAATATAGAAATTAGCTAATATAGTAGAGTCATATATAATTTTACAGAACTACTAATACATTGGTTTTTGATGTTTACTCTTTGTAAGTGAAAAATGAAAATATTAATAGTAGCTAGGCGGAATACCAACACTAATTAATCCAGGTTTAGTAAAACTTCAGTTTGATAAAAAAAGAGATAGGGATCGTTGACAAAAGAAAAGATTTACGCTCTCTGACGTTCAGACGATATTGTGGCATATGCAATATATAGTTATCACAATTGTCTCGTCATGCGAATACTACCTTTCAAAATCTAAAAAACTTTGAGCATAGATAGATTGCTAGAATAGGATTAGGATGTATAAAAGTCAATGCTCAGAAGTTGAAATCATAATTACTGAAAAAAGCAAAACATGTAGCAAACATTTTATAACTTACTCACAGTGAGTGCTTGCAAGATACCATTCTAAGCTAAGTGTTTGTACGCTTGAGTCTTAGAAACTGAATTTCATAATCCATATCGTCATTTTGACGTACAAGGGATATAATAGAACTATCAACTATCAAATCAAAACACCTAAAAGAAGCAAACAATTTGTTTTTAATAAAAATGTCTTCTCTCGGCACAAGTTTCTAATCTGCCAGTGGTATCTACAAATGTTCTATATTGAAACATCTGATTTTCCAGTGAATCATGACCAATATTGTTATACCATAACCAAATGCCTTACAGCTCTAAGCTGGCATTAATGTTCTAAAGAACAATATTAGAGCAAATAATGCAAAAAAAAATCCAAAAAACAAAAACATTGTCGAAAAGCAGTATCTATATAACAACCAAAGATAAGGAAAATTACAGCCATCAATTTTTTGTGTGTAAATCACATATAAATAAACAGAGTACTTGAAATCAAGCTAAAGACTAAACTTATAGCAACTTAGCTCAGATCAAAAACATTCACAATGACTTGCTTAAGCCTGCTACGGCCCCCATAAAATATTTTAACTGGAGTCATAATCTAAATAAAATATTTATTAATCCGCCACAAAATATATTATATAAGTCATTAAATTTTAGCATATTTTTCAATTTTTAACAGAAAATCATACTAAAAAAACTAAATAAAAATATTTCGCCCAGTTTTTATTAAAAAATTAAATTTAATTGTTATCATATAAAAGATTTGAACATAAAAATGATAAGTCAACTAAAATCAATGGTGAAAGTGAAGAAATAAATATTTTTATTTTATTTTGGTGAGGAGACAAATAAAAAAAGAGGAAAGAACATTTAATAATGAGAAAATATTTGCAAAAAATCATTGGCGGGAAGGAAGAAATAAATATTCTTTGAATTTTGGTAAAGAAACCAATAAAAGAAAAGAAAATAAATTTATATATTGGAAAGTACTTGCAAATATAAGAAAAGGTATACAGTGTTGAAAAAAATAAAGAAAGCATTTAAAAAGGGAAGGGTAGAAAAAGATGAGTTTTTTTAAAAAAGAAATGTCATAGAGGATATTCGAACTCAGGTTAGAGCGTGCAAAAGAAGACATTTTAGCCAAATGTGCTACAGTATTTTAGTAAAAATAACTAACAAAATTAATTTATGATATTTAACCGAGGTCAGCTGACCCTTTCCCTGCATGTGGGTCCGTCACTGGCTACGGCTAAGACAGTCCAATACCAAACTGCATATAGATTTTTTTTTTCTTTTTGTAAAATATAATCTGTTTGCTATAATTAGACTTTCGGCAGATTTTAGAAATGTGCTATGATAAAGGCAGACAAAGATCATAGACTTCATAGTTTATATAAATCTGCTAAGCATGTTTTATATAAATATGCTATGATTACGACAAACTTACTTGAGTTGAGCCTTCTTTGATTTAGGTAGACTTGACGTAACTATGCTATGATTACGACATAGTTCTCATTAAGAACGCTATGACCACGACAGATTTACATCAGCCTATGGAAGACTTATAGCATCTTTGCTATAACTTCGGCCACTACCAAAAAAAAAAAAAAAACTAGTTTCTTCGTGATTAAAGTTCAACATGGACCCTGTGACCATTCGTGAGGAACATACAATGCATTGGCCACGGACTATATCCACTGCAGCAACAAAAAAAAAAAAAAAAAAAACCGGCCACTGATAAATTTGTGGCCATTAAACCACAAAAAGATTCATGGTCTTGGTCACCAAACCAGCCAAGGTCTTTTTTTGCCATTTAAACACAAAATTTTGTCACTCTTCAGCTGTGACTAGCCATTGATTTGTTGTAGCTATGACCACGACGTGGTTATGAACAATTCGTCACAAGCTAGCCGCAAAAGGCAAGATACACAACCACATGGTTACATGACAATGTAATCCAGTACGAAAGATTCTTGTTGATGAGTAATTCGATAGCCTCAGTAAATCCAGTACACCTAGTCCGGCAACTTCTCAATCTCTAATAAGATTTTAGGGTAGATTAGATAACTCACCCTTATCCTTAAATGTGTAGGGAACCTCAAAGCATCTTAGAAGTTAGACTTATCCATATAAATCCCATTTTACTTAAGTGCTAGAGATGGATAAGATCAACATGAATAACCAATTATCGGAACGACAAAAAATCCTACAACATACAAACTACAAAGTGTTTATAAGGCAAGAAAATAACAAAATATGTTTAAATTTGGAAAATTAGTGTAAATAAGGCAAGAAAATAACAAAATATGTTCATAGATAGCTAATGGGAGTTGAAATGACTAAAAATAAAACTAATTGAAGTTGAATATGTTTAAAACAAAAACTAATTGGAGTTGAATAGGTTGTTTTTTTTTTTTTTTTTTTTGACGGCTAATTGGAGTTGAATATGTTTGGTAATTGAAGAATTAATAGTCGAAATTGAATACTTAAAATAAAATAAAATAAAAAGACCATCACCCGGGAAAATGTCGAAGAGAACACGCTGCGTCTGACTTGTTCTCCCCTCTCTCTCTCTCTCTCTCTCTCTCTCTCTCTCTCTCGCCATCTTATTTTTCTCCAACCAGTAATAATATTCATAGAAACCACAAACAGACGCTAATTTTTCCAAATTCGAAAATCCAAAATCGAAAATCGAGCTTGTGATTTGGGGAGGAGAAACACACACACAAAGAAGAATCGGTAATGTCGTGGTTGAGATCCGCGGTGCACAAAGCAGTGGAAGTCGGCGGGAAGAACAATATCACCCGCACCGTTCGCAATTACGCCGATTCCGTCGTCCTTACCGCCGGCAATGCCGTTTCCGAAGGGGCGAAACTGATCCAGGATCGCATCGTAATTCTTAATCTCCGAATTTCTTCATCTTATTTTGTCGATCGCATCTAATCGCCGATGTGTTGATGCAGGGATCGAGGAATGTGAAGAGCTTTAGTCTCGCCGTGAAGAGGTTAGAAGAGGTCTCGGTTTCTTCCAGGGGCGGCGAGAGGGTGCAGTTGTTGAGACGATGGCTTGTCGCTCTAAGAGAGATCGAGAGAATGTCTGATTCGTGTTCCGAGAATAGCGAACGCAACAATCACAAAACCGACGATCAGAATCAACCATATTCGGAGGAAGCCAAGGATTCTCCCAAAAACTTCACCACCGTGAGTAATCCAAACCACATGTCTCACCAGTTTTAGCTTATATAGTCATGTGGGGGATAATCGTTTGTGAAATTGGACAGGTTTATTACGTTGATCCTGGCTTGCCCGGTGAGCCAATGACGTTCCGTGATGTATTTCTTCACAGTGAGGCGCTTGAAGGGATGGTATTATCTATGGTAAGTTAGATAATGCAATGCAACTATGTAAGACAGATTCATTGTATGGCATTTTGCTGTTTGATTCTGAAGCATTGCAATAGCGATTTAAGCTGACTTTTTATTGCTGTTACACTCAGAGTTTAACCACAGGTTAACTCTTTTCTGTGAATCAGATTCTGGAAGCACCAAATGAGGAAGAAGTCCAGCTGCTTCTGGAACTGTTTGGGTGATGCTGATTTCCCATCCGTTGTAAATTTTGTTTCAGTTATTTCAAGCCTTGAATCTCAGCTCAAATGGTCATGGTTGATACATACAGGCTCTGTTTGTCAGGAGAGAAGGAAGTTCACGAAGCAGTGATTCAAAATGTGCAGGACTTAGCAACGGTGTTTTCGAAATACAAGGATGAAGTTCTGGTAAGGATGTGCTGGATTTTGCAAAACAGGTGTTCTGTCAACCAGACTATGTTTCTTTTTAGTATGGATTGTTGACCAGATAGTAAACATGTTCTTGGCTTGCAAGATGAACAAGCTCACTGGATTTAAATGTTCTTGAACAAGCTGTTAGAGATCTTGCATTCCGTAATGCCTCTTTCTGTTTTTTTTTTTTCTAGGCAAAGCGCGAGGAACTTCTTCAATATGTCCAAGGTGCAATTTCAGGGCTAAAAATCAGTGCTGATCTTGCAAGGTATTCTTGGATCAGAACCCTTTTATACACTCTCTAAATTTCCCTGTGATGAAGCTTTGCGTGGAGTTTTAAGAATGTCCAGGTCTTAAGAATTTACTTCTCTCGTTTCAATTCTCATTTGTGACTGGCTCAGAATAGATACTGAAGCCCATACTCTCATGGAGAAACTCGATAAGACGAAGGTCAAGGTTCTCGAGCAGGCTTCAATTGAAGATAGTTCAAAAACCGCTGGAACCAATGCTGCATCAACAGAGGTGAGAATGTCTCTCCTACTTTCCACTGCATCATTGTTCACTCTAAGATTTCTTCACATTGGATTTGGTCTCAGATTTTCAGCTATTGTTGCTTTTACTTATCTTGTATAGAAAGGTGCTTAAGTCTTAATATTTAGATTGTATTTTCACATATAAGCCATGTGAAATGAAGTACCATAAGGCTTCTAGGAAAATCTTTTATTGCACTGTATTACTTCCCGAGTATCTTCATGATTTTTCGATACATTTATGGATCAATCCCTGTGAGATGTACTGAAAAACTTGGGTTGCTGCAGGCTCTCCGAGAAATTCTTGAGCAAGTTCGCACTTTTTCGAAGCTAGAAGCACTCTTGCTGAAGAAAAAATCATTAAGAAATGGTGATTCCGTTCAACGCCACAGTGAGAAGGTGAGAACTGCAGACAATTCAGAACATTTGCCGCTTTTGTTGGTTGGTTTGTAATTGTCTCATCATATTTTTTTCTTACATAAAGACGATTATTAGCTTGTTTTTTCCAAAATCTTGGAAATACAAAGATTCATTTGGCAAAGTTTAACTCTGTTCTATAATTATTGCCTTGATGTCACTAGTGTACGACCTCATATACCTAATTTCGCATTTAAATGTTGGTTTTGGTGTTAAAATCGGTCAAAATCTAACTAAGGTCATTCTGTATTTTGCAGGTTGATAAACTGAAAGTTCTGTCAGAATCTTTACTCAATTCTACCTCGAAAGCCGAAAAACGAATCGTGGATCATAGGTTAGAGCAAATGTAACCTGGTAATTTCAAAACTTATCTACTTTCTAGAATACCATAGTTCACATCTATCTTTCTTTCCGTATCTAAAAGCAGAAGCCAGAAAGAAGAAGCTCTTAGCTACCGAGTTTCCAAAACTAATGAAGTCAGCCAGCTGGAGAAGGTTTTCGGCCCCGAATCTCTTTGACCTTGTTAATGAAATATTGGCTCAGTGCTTTGGATTTTTGTTTTCGTAATTCTGGTACATATTCTTATTATGCACAAATGTGATTTTCAGGATGTAGCGGCAGAATTAAAAAACCTTGAGATTATGAAGGATGATCTTGAAGCTCAGCTGAAAACGGTAACTTCCATAAGAACTTATTCCAGAGCAATTTACTGAACTGGTAGAGATTTAGATTTGTAGGTTATATTACAGAGCTCACATGTTTTTTGAAGGTCAACACCTCAATAACGTCTGCCCGGGCTCGCCTTCGCAATGCCAGAGAAGAAAGAGAGCAGTTTGATAATGCAAGCAATGAAATTCTTATGCACCTGAAGTCAAAGGTAACTAACTACTTGTTCTTATTAGCTTGATGGAACGTAAGCAGAGATATAGTATATAAATCAGCCCATAAGAATAGTTCATAATGTTTGGCTGGCTAACGGTGTAGGAAGAAGAGCTGACTCGTTCGATATGTTCATGCCGAGTAGAGGCAGATGTTGTAAATAAGTGGATCGATTTTTTGGAAGATACATGGATTCTCCAGTCTAAATTTGCTCAACAAAAGGAAAAACAAGTGAGGTATGTCTAATCTCCACTACGCAAAGAACTCAGAAATTATGTTGCTTCCCTAATTACTTTGCATTTGATCCGGTATTTTGCCATTTCTTCTACCATGGATCGTACTCAAGTGGGGATATGGAGAGATATGGTGACCATTTCATCGACCTGATTGTTCAACTCCTCTCTTTCTACAAGGTAATTTTAATTGTTTACCCCAAAATTAGTGCCAATTTTATCATGATACAGTATATAATTTTATACATTAAAGACGAAAAAAATTGATTCCACTTCCTATCATGTCGGACCTTATGCCGAATGAATTTCACTTGGTTACAGACTGTAAACCAACGATTAATCTCACATTCACATTTTTAATATCAACTCAGGAACAGTTGGATCCTTCTATACCCAAGATTCGAAGAGTTGTCGGAATTTTGGAACCAAGTAAAGGGTAACATATCACTTCTCTGTTCCTGTAAATTTTATCTGTCCAAAGTTAGGCTGATAGCTCTATTTGATTTGTTTATGGGGAAATATCAGGTTAGAAGCAGAAAAAACGATAGACGATAAGGATACAAAGCCAATCGATTCTAGAAAACAGCTTGAGAAGGAGTATCTGGACCTCGAAGCTAAGGTAGTTGGGGGCTTTATGAAATAGACATCTAGACCACTTCTCTCAATTTGAATAATAAAACAGAACATTCCTAAGCTTGATTCCAACTGCAGAGACAAGAAAGTGTCGTACAAGTTTCTACTCTCCCACGTCCTTTTTCGTAACCTAACTTCTGATTCTTCTTTATTAACTTTACCAGTTTGTAACAACATTAAGTGTGGTGGATGCGATGAAAAAGCCATTCTATTCTCAAACGGAAGGTATCTCCAGGTAATGTTAAAAAAAAAAATGCCCATTCATTTTTAGACGGTATTATGGAGAATCTAACTGCTGCTTTGTTTCTGTACATTTCCGCCGTTGGAGAATACAAAAGGATGAGTAAAAAAAACATCACTCCCTCCTGGTTTGATTTTCTTTGATCCAGGAAAGACGATAAAAGAGTGAAAGAACTATTTGAGGCTTTGGACAAAACAAGAGAAGAGTTTGAGTCCATCGAACGCCCGCTTCTGGATATTGAGTCTCCTTCAAGAACCTCTTCTTCTTCACGCTCACCGTCCCTGAAAATGACTCACGAGACTCCACTTTCCGACACAGTCCTGAAACAATCTGGTGATGATGGTTCGCCAGACGGTAAAAAAAGGTCTTCAGAGAAGGAAGACCCGGCAAAGAAACAGCTCGAGCTGGAACTGGACGACGGAGAAGAGTTCTTGGCAGATGAAATCAATGACTGGGAATTCGACGCTCTTGATGACACTCACCTCAAAAACTAATAGCTGGCCCAAATTTTGCAAAGGTAAGCCACTTGAACTCATACATATAGCTACAATAAGCATTGAGGTATCAACTCTTGCAAATGCACATAGTTTTATTCGATATTACATTTAATTTGTTTTGCTGTTGTTGCTGTAGCAGATGATGAAGGAAGAGGGGGAGTATATCTATTTACTATTTAACTAACTGAAAGGTTCTGACTTTCCTGAGTTATAAAACATATAAAGGGAATTGTAAGTTTCTTTCTTCTTTTTGAATTTCTAATTTGAAAATATGATCAAATGTAGATATATTATTATACTCTTTACCTCTCCCGGCATATTTTTTGTCTTTTCTTCGCCGGAGATAAGAATTATATACTTATTTATATATGTTTTTTTTTTCCTTTCATTTTCGCTCCTATTTGATATTTTTTTTATAGGTAACATATGACTAAGGTGATTCATCTTTTGTCATAAAATATTTTCCTGTAAAACTATGAGGGCAAGTGTTCTTACCTTGTTGGCAAATTGGTTTGAAATTAACAAGTTTGAATTGGGAAATGCATTCAGTGTGGTCAGTACGTTCTAACGATCTAAATGCATTTGTTACCTTCACACAAGACAATGCGTTTATTGCATATTGAACGCATTAAAAGAGTTTGAACATTCTTTTTTTGTCTTGCCAATGCTAACGCTCACGACTTGAATATATATATAGAGACCCTATATATATATTTGAGCAAGATTATTTCTAAGCTAGTAAACAAGATTCTTTGAAGTTAGCTAACTTAGAATCCTATTGTTTCAGACGTGGAGATTTATATTTGCGTTTAAAGTTAAAATGTAAAATGTTTAAATATACATTTTACAAAGGAACATAAGATTCCGATTTGTTTTTGAGAAACACCATAAAATAACACAAATATTAGCTTTTGTTCCAAATCTAACACACCAAGTTTAAAATTCCAAAAGTAACACAAATTATTGTATGAAAATACTTGTTTATCCTAAATGAATTATAAATAAAATTAAAACATAATGTTTGGATTCTTTTTTCCAATTTAGGATTTAGCTAAGAGGTTTTGAGTAATTTTAATATTGAATTTGTGCTGAAAAATTAAACTCGTGGTGCTACATTTGGAAAAGAAAAGAAAAAACTGAAAAGTATGTTATTTTATAGAACTGCCCGTTTTGAGAA
The DNA here is from genome assembly GCA_002933915.1 of Eutrema heterophyllum. Taxonomy (NCBI): domain Eukaryota; kingdom Viridiplantae; phylum Streptophyta; class Magnoliopsida; order Brassicales; family Brassicaceae; genus Eutrema; species Eutrema heterophyllum. The sequence continues at coordinate 155,822 of PKMM01034783.1, forward strand.
ATCCATCAGACACACAACTGAAAGTTTTGTTTTCTTTTTGAAAAATAAAATAATAATACAATAATTTAACAAATAAACATTTATGCAAAAGCAAATTAAAAAAATGATCAAACCATTATTCTCTGTTTTAATTTTATCATTCAATAGTATAACCATATCTTTTGTATGCACTTACACAGATCTTGTTTGCTTCAACTGGAGCACAAAACAAAGCTCTTTTTTTTTTTTGTTAAAGATCACAAAACAAAGCTTTAAAAAAAAAACTAAAAAAACTAAAAAAGGTCAGCAACTCATGAGATCCGATTTGATCGTTGAATGACACTTTTTTTTTGTTTGAAACTGCAAAAGCAGTCGAATGGTTTTTGTTGTTATCATTTGGTGTCTGGCTCCTACCTGAACAGTTCGATTTCCTTATATTTTAACAATATTTCGAGAGGTTCAAATTCGAACTACGTGGTAGCTAAGGATATGAATGCACATTACAATTTCAAGTCCACTTATTATAAGGAGAATATACAATAACAAAAATAAGAAAAAAAGGTAGGTCCACATTTATATGAAGTGTGGTGGTTTTATGGTGTGCATATGTTTTGACTGAGAGGCTTCCCACTACTCACTCCATCAACTCATTAGTGGGATCTAAATTAATTAAGGATTTGTTTACAACTTACTCTGAATCTTATTCCAACTTTATGGTTCTTTTCTTTGTTTTACTTTTCAATCATATTTTATTTCTTACGTTCTTTAATTATCATCTTATTCGTACCATGTATAAGTGAGAGAAATTTAAGATTTTTGATTGGGTTTGGCTCAAATTAATTTGCGTGTCACTGGCATTATCATTTGTTAATTTATTCACAGTTTGGGATATTTTTAAATTTTGAAAATGTAGTCGTTCTCACCATTCTTACTCAATATGTTATCTCAGAATGCTAAGACATTAAATCCTTCCTGGAAAAATAGTTAGAAAGTATTTAACAAAAAGTTTGTAAAAAGGGAAATTAAAAGTGGTATGCATTTACTTTGTGAGGTGTTTCAATGATTGAAAAAGAGAAGAAGTCACTCTGCTCTTTTAGGTACTTCGCTGTGTACGACAGAGCTCCCACTCCAATTCTCTCCAACACCAACTAAGACATAATTTCTACGGAATTACCAACTAAATACAACTAACTAAACCTTTGCTTCTATATTTTATGATGAATTATATATAGTATGGCTCCGAATATGGTTACTTCGTATGCAGCATAGCATACAGAAAATACCGAAAACGACATTCTATCTTTGTAAAATATTTGTGTGTTCCACTGCGTTTTGAATAACCATTTAAAGCATATATATTAGGTTCTATATTCCAAAAAGGCAAAAAGTATCCAAGATTTAACTACTGATCTTGCATATTTTAATGAATTTTTTTCGTGTTTTGTAGTCATATTAAGATTTAGTACCTAATGTGTTAGTATTCTTTATAAAGATTATTTGGTTAAGTAGGCTTAAACTACTATAAAGTTGTAACCGATTTTTGACTAAAATTCCAACCTCTAATGATCTGAAGTGTAAATAAGAAGTACAAAGTGCATAAATCAGTTTGTCTTAGTCCATTGGTACGATCTCATTTCTAACTTCATTACTCGGTAAAAAAGGAAGGTATATAATCTTACATGTGTTTATATTATGAATAAAGAAAGTAGAAAGCGAAAGGACTTGAGAAAATAGTATAGGAGTGTGGGGATGAAAGGAGCTCTATTCACTTACCCACAACCTGCAACAATTATTACCCTTTTTAGATTTAAAAGATAACTTTTTGATATGTAGAAACAAAGAATTGTGCATTTTATTTAGTCAAAAAAAAAAAGAATTGTGCATTTTAATTGTAACATAAAAGATTGTGATTTTTTTCTTTTTTTCTATAATGTAAGAAAAAATTGTGACTTTTGTCGCCTACCGTTTGTGCTCTTTTACCATTCACGTGACCGTTGTTATCGTGGCCAATGAGACACGAGGGAAAGGAGAAAACAAATATTTTATTTGTTCTAAGCATGGCCCTATGATTTACAACTTTTTTTTGTTTGAAACTTTTTATATCGTCTTAACTCTTAGTAGCCTTCTCCATCTTCGTGCTCAAATTTACTGCTGATCAAACCAGAAATAAACCCGTTAAAAACATACATTTATATTGCGTGGTATGAAATAAGCCGGTATCGGATTATTTGTGTACTGGTTTCGTCATATATTTTAGTTTGTTCCCTGTACAATTTTGTAAAGGAAGCTAGTATTCAAACTTGTTTGTGGTATGTGGGATTTAGGTTTAGACTGAAATAGTGAAATATAAAGTCTTTTGTAAAAGACTAATATTGTGTTTTACGAATGTACAATCATGTTTCTTTATAGTAATGTTTCAGCAATTCTCATTATTTTCTTAAAGATCTTGTAGTAACTAATTTTGATCTACGTCATGTATCATAGACGTACGTAGTTCGAATATTAGGTTTAGTAAAATTGGATCACGGTGGACAATTTAGTATATTTAAGTTAAAATCCAGACTTTCGTTTTAGTGAGGTTACTGGCAAAATGCATATTTATAAAGGAAACGAAAATCGAAAAACAGTTTAAGGTTGCGAAGGGGAGAGGGGATAATTAAGTACGAGGAATGGGAACATAATCTATATATTGAGGACTTCAAAATAGATCCACAAACTCATTAGTCGATTTAATTATATATTATCATTTTATTGCAATATTAAATCCAATCTATATGAACCGGAGCTTAAATCATAGTGATTTGTATTCGTATGCAGATTCAAATATGATAGTGTGCGTATGTGAGGTAGACAATAAAACAAAAAGTCAAATTCATATGGTTCTAAAATAACATTAATTGAGTGCCTCACCATATATTATTCAATAAATTTAACGAACACTCTACCTGCATAATCTTGCTTGTAACAAATTTTAAACTAATTATGATTTATACCATCGAAAAATAAAAATAAAACAAAAAATCATAATATTTTGACAAATGTTATGTATTAGTTTTTGTCGAAATTAATAGTCAACTTATTAGCTTAGTTATATAGATCTGGCTTATTGACTTAAATTCATTAATATTGAATTAAAGTCATCATTTCGACACTTGTTAAACATTTGTTGTTATACTTCATCCTCTCCATTCGTATACTGTTTCAAATGCATTTCTATTTTTTCTAATTAAAAACAACTACTTATATACAACAATTGAATTTTTTTTAAGTTTATAAACGCATTCCACACAAAATAGATAAGACGAACGAATTAAGCAAAATGAAGAAAATGTTGTTGGCTTCACCACTTCCTTGATGATCTTCGTGTTGAGCTCCACAGTAAATCTTTGTCATGATATGTAAATTTCGGCAAATTTTTGTGAATTCCTTTTTTTCTATTAAATGTGCTTTTGTTGAAAATTGATTAAAACTAAATACGCATTTTACTCAAAAGTATTTGAATATGTCTTTTTCATCAATTGCTACTACATTAGCTAGTAATACCAAAAGGAAGCTTTGCATAAAGTGTCACCGTTGTTCAGCTACCGCTAAATTTATATGGGTTATAGTTATTCGGTTTTGCAAAAAGCTTTGCATAATGTGTCACCTTTTTGTTTACTTCAATTCTCCTCTGGTGGTATTTTGGAATCTTGAGCTTTTATCTTTGGTATTCCTGATAAAATGGGGATCGATGAGTAAAAAATGTAACAATATTTTTTTTATTCAAATTCATATTTAATTAGTTTTGATTATGTTTTTCTAAGAAAATTTGGAAATGATTTGAGGAGATTAATATATCATGATGTATATAACACTATACGTCGAACTTAACTTGAATATCATAAATAAATAAAAAACAGTGAAACCATTGACATTTATTTGCCTACAGCTATATACTTTTACTAATCACTTAAATTTGTATTAGTCACAACATATGTATATTCATCACCATTCTGTCTTTTTACTGCTACTACTCTATTCTAAGTCCTTAATCATATATACCTCTAGTAACAACCGATGCAAATTCACACGCTGCAGAACATAATATAATGTATGCAACGGTATAGTTTGAGATCGCGATACAAAAAAGAAAACAAGGGAACCCTCTAGAGAAATTGGTGGCCAATAGACAAAACTTTTTGAAAAGATAAAAAAATTTACATAGTTTGGAATTGGATGTATCGCAGATATTTTCTTGTCTACCAAAATTAATATACTAAAAATAAAATTCAAATGTTATAAAATTGGGAGAGAAACAAAAAAGTAGTAGTAGCCACCTAGACATTGTGTTTTTTTTTTTTTTTTTTTTTTAAAAAGAGAAAAATAGCCCTAAATTAAAGAAAGGTCACTTTAAAAGATGCTCTTTCCCTCCTCCCAACCTCCCATGAGCTCTTCTCAGTTCTGAGTCCCTCTTGAAGTAAGTAACCACACAAAGAGAGATAGAGAGAGAAAGAAAAACTCAGATTTCAGACACATATACACGGATACATACATACACAGATACATACACAGGCTATGGATTTGCATGAACCTGAATCAAGAACACAAGTTGTGTCCAACGATTGCGATGATGATTACATAGACATGGAGGTCAATCTCTCTTCTTCTTCTTCTTCTTCTCCGTCCCCAAGCTTCACCGTCACCTCCTCGCCGCCGCACACCCGAGAGTTCGAGTTTCAAATGTGCTCCTCCACCACATCTCCGGCCGACGAGCTCTTCTACAAAGGTCAACTCCTCCCTCTCCACCTCCCTCCTCGCCTCCAAATGGTCCAAAAGCTTCTCGCCTCTTCCTCCTCCTCCGCCGCCGCCGCCACAATAGACACTCCGATTTCCCCAGGCGTAGCCGTAGCCTCACCGCGGAGATTCAGTAGCAGCGAGATCGACGTAAGCGGCACAGACGAGCAATGTTACTTCGAGATTTCAACGGAGCTCAAGAGATTCATCGAGAACAACGAGAATCTTGGAAACAGTTGGAGCAGAAAGATCAAACATTCATCTTTAACTCAGAAGCTCAAGGCCTCACGCGCTTACATCAAAGCTCTCTTCTCCAGACCAGGATGCTCGGATTCATCAGAGATCCATCCAAAATTCAAAATTGAAGGCATGAAGCCCTCTAAATCCTCGAAAAAGAAGAGCCCATTTGGGAAAACCGAATGCCCAAACATCAACGATCCTCAATTGATTCACAGGAGATCGTTCTCTGGCGTGATACAGAGGCATTCTCAAGTAAAGTGTTCTTCGTCTTCTTCTTCTTCTTCCTCCTCTTCTTCTTCGCTGTCGTCGTCGTTCAGTTTCGGATCGAACGGGTCGTTGGATCTGCAGACGCTGATGAGAAGCAGCAACGCGAGCTTGGAGATTGATAACTCCATTGAAGGAGCGATTGAGCATTGTAAGCAGTCGTTTACCACCACTAGGAAGAGCAATGTCGGTGATTCTGAGCTCTCTTCTTCAAGAACCTCTGTTTCCACTTGCGGCGAACTTGAAAAAGGATGAGAATTCCCAGAATTTTGACAGATCTGTGACGCTCTCTCTCTCTCTCTGATTCTCATTTCCAGAAAGAAAAAAAGGGACACAAAAAGTTCAAAAAAGGGAACTTTTTTCTTCTACTCTGATTTTTTCTTTTTTTGTATTAGATTCCATTGTGTGCTTTGTTTTTTCTTTTTAGAAGTTTGCTGAATTTGAGGCTTCTTTCTGTGTTAATGCTACAAAATTACTAATTTCAAGGTTCTTGGGTTCTAATTTGGGTTGTGAACAGAGAACACTGCTTTGTCGTTTTCGTTTGGGACGTTAATTCGTTAGGTTTTTGTAACCTCATTGTTAAGATAAACTATTAATCATATGATATACCATGAAAAAGAAATAGTGACAATTACCAAAACACTCTACTCAAAGAAAACATTTGAATTTATATGTAATCCTGTTTTGACTCTGTTAACAATTATTTTTTGCGTTTTTTATTAGAGATTTTGCTCCGGGAATATGCATTTATGACCCATGACATAGAGGAAAATTTAAGTAAACATCACGATGTTGTACTGCTTGGATTAATTTCAATTCACTAGATTCATATGTACAGCTATTTCATTATGCGTATTCATGAGCAGTTTGCTTTGCTATGCTAATAATAGTAATTTACGTGTTGTTCTTGTTCTATGGTGCTAAACTCTAGCTAAGACCTTTTGCATTTATGTTACTCATCAGCTAGAGCCTAGAGATCACATGTCACTAGTTTTTCGTTGGCATTTATTGTGATGTTATTTCTCTATTATAATCCGTTAAAAATGTTACACATAATCTGGAATTCTGGATTGAACAACTTTGCTATTGTTAGGGCCATTAGTTTTGAGTTTTGCCCTCAATTTTTAACATAGTACTAGAATTAGTACTAAGATTCAACCCGTGTTAGCTATATAGTGCGAAATAATATATTTTTAAAAATTGTTTTGAAATTTAAGAAAAAAAATAAATTAATCTGAATTTTATAATATGTCTAACTAATAATTATATATAGAACTGTCAATCCAAACTAACATGTCGAATTAACCCCTTTTGCAATGAACTAAAATATTATTCAGACTAATCCGCAAAAACCTATAATCTTGAAAACATAACTCTAATATGCACCGCTTAATGTCTATGGTTTTTGGGGTCAGTCCACAAACTTAAAAAAAAAACAATTTTCTCGTGTATAACTATTTATAAAATTAGTAAAATATTTTTCAAACTTTTGTTTTGATATATATTCAAATAAAATATAATAATCATAGTGAAAAATATTGCAAGATCTCAATTTTTGTTTAATATATGTGGATTGATTATTATTTAATAATATCATAATAATTAAGAAACTAAATAATAAAAAACCTCTTTAATGAGAAATAAATATTTTCCATATTGTCATCAATAATTTTAAAAGAAAATTATATCATTTCCAATTTCAATTATCTTTTCTTATTTGTAATGACATAATATATAATAACTTACAAAACAAAATTCATTTAAAAAAAATGTCTTCTTAAATAATATTAAATAATATTATAGAGATACTTGTACAACCAATTTGTCCACTACTTCTACATTAGTCGGGCTTCAATTCAGATTATCAAATTATATATTGAAAAAAAACACAGTATTGCATACGGTAAAATCATTCATAAGTTCAGATCAAAAGCTCTTAGCCTGTTAGAAAATGGTAGTAAAGTAAGAGGATACAACTTGGATATATTAAATTTTTGAATATAAGTGGAATGACTTTAGTTTTGAGAAATTGGGGTTTAATATTAAACCCATAATTTTAACTTTAATTTGATCTTTAAGTCTTAATATTAAAACTTAAAATATGGAAAGCAGATTTCGCTTGTGGAAACAAATGAACAATTGATAGATTAACAGATCGAAATGTATCTTATAATCGAGTGAAGTAGAAGGATATTATAAAATTCAAACTTTTGTAGCGTTGGGAAACATCGTATACAATCTAAAATTTAAAAGAACAACATATTCAAGTTATAACCTACCTATGTGGTATCTAGTAACTTTTCTTATTTGTGCAAACTACAAATTCCCATTTATGCTTGTTTATATTAATTTTTATTACAATTTTATCTAAAAGAAAATTAGTAGAGATAAATTAAGAAGTAGAGTATAATTGATAAATAGAAAACATAGAACTTTGTGAAACAAAACAAAAATCCAAAACATGTAACAATTTGAAAGAGATGGAATACAATTTTATGTTGTGAATTCAATGAACTGAATAAAATAATAGTGAGCTTCCAGAAAAAAAAATCATTGACTCTTTTCATGATACATTACTATATTAGTTTAAGTTTCAAATCTAATTATTAGCAAATTTTACTATTTATCAGCATAGAAAGCTTTGGACCATAAAAAAAACTCAGATGTATGGTTTGCAATATTCAGATTTATAATATCCTTTGTTTTAATAATTATAACTCCGTCATATCAACAGATTCCATCAAATTTTAACATGTCAAATTGGAACATTTGAGCTAGAAGAGTTTTTTTTTGGGGTTAAGCTATAGAAAAGGAATTTTGAGTGGACCCAAAAGAAAAGGAGGAAGCAAACTTAATAAAAGTGACTTTACAGCAATAGTGAGGATCCTCTCTCTCTCTACCTCTCTCTGAGCCCTGTGGTGTCTTTCATATGTTTTTTAAACAATATAGGTTGTATTTTTTGTCAAACATAAAAAAAAAATCAATTTTTTCCCCAACAAATTCGTAATCATAGAGATACCATGCAAAGTAAATATAGGTCAATATGTTACCATAAAATATACTTCTTTTATTTAAATTGTCTAGTACGTACATGTAGAAGAAGAAAAGCGAAAATAGGCCCATTTTTTTTCGGGTCCAACTTTACATTCATACAAATTTTAAATGTAACCCCACAAACAAAAAAAGGAACAACTCAAAGTGTCTTTTTCTAAAAATATTTCAAATATCAAGATTTCAATGATTGTGAGCTTCTTGAAGTTTATCACTACAAGAGATATGGTCCCATTGATGATTTATTTGATTTATTCAAAGCCATAGATTAGATAGTGTAAGATTTGGTATAAGGTAACTTGTTTAAAATGTTTGAGCAGTGAATGAAAGTACAACAAAAGATAAACTATTTACATGCATGGTATTTAAAGAACCAGTAGATATAAGTGGTTGTAAACATTTACATACAATATACATGTATACATGACTAATTAATATCAAAGTGGTTGTAAATAGGTTTGTAATGTTGGTCAAGGTCGAGAATTAAGTACCATCTATTAGGTGGGCAAATTAAGGTTTTTTCACATTACACGAACCTCAAGATTAATGTGAAAATCAGTACACAATATATAATGTGATGAATAAATAAAAGCAACTACACATAAATTTTCTAAAATACTGATTTGAATGCTTATAATCGAAATGCATGGGTCTTCCTTATACTGATACAATCACAACCAATTTGAATTAGTAGTCTACATGATTTTTTTTTTGTTAAACATGTTTCTATTTAAACTGCAAAAGAAGAGAATAAATTACACACCACTCCACACTTTTGGCATAGAAAAACGAAGCTTTGTTTAACAAAAAAAATAAAAATCATGTTGTACTATTTCAATTAATTAAATAGACTAATTAGAAATCCGCGTGGAGAAAAAAATCTCGTTGAAAATCTTAAGAGTCCATGGGAAGCATGATGAGTGTCAGCTGCATGAAAGTGTGTAGCTTTCGTTTTCCATGCATGATAGTTAAGCTTATAATAACTTGTTAAAGTTAAGCTTATAATATGTCATTGATTTAATTAATTTACGTAAAAGTAACTATTAAAGTAGCTTGTAATGATCAAAACACATAAACTTTACTTGTTACTTAACTGCGACTAATTAATTAACTATTAACAACAAACTCAGTTTGACAAAAAAAAAAAAAAAAAAACTCAAAACAATAAAAAAATAAGAAACACGTAAAAAATTCCTCACCTTTGTCCGAAAATGAAGAACTAATCTCACCTAGGTTTATCTTTTCTTAAACCACAATATTTGATCTAATAAATTTTTGTTATGATTACCCAATTCAAGTTAACTGTGTAGTGCTTTCTCAATAAATAAAAAAAAGGTAACTGTGTAGTGTTTACTAAACCTGAATAACAACATTTCATTGCTAGCTTCGCACGAGAACAAGGGAGCTAAAAATTGCAATTTCAATAACTCTATCCGAGGAAGAATCAAAAGTACTTTTCTTTTCTACCGATGCTCATATATATATGCTTTGTAACTTATTTTTTAGCTGAGCTCAAGTGTAGAGATTTTCCAATCCTTCTACGTTTTGCTTCTGACTGGGGACATTGGCTCTTAAATTTGTGCGTTTTTGATTAATTTTTGGGAAGACTTAAAAAATCAGTGGCACATGCCATGTAAGTTTATGCAATTCTTTTTTTTTAATTAAATTTGCTAATTTAATAAAAATTGAATTTGTTATCTGTAAAAATAAATATAAATATTATACAATAAATTCATTACACTCATAGTTACACATGTTGGAAATAATTGTACAATACAGTTTGTAAGTATTAAAACTTAAAAGTATGCTAAACAAAAACAATCAAACATAACGTATTACTTACTGTTACCCCATTCTAATATTATGAAATTAAAACTTCATAATAAAGTACCATTTGACTCCTGCACATCACTAAACTGTTCCCTCGTAGTAAAGTCCAAAAATCCACATGATCAACAACAGAAACCAGAAGATGAAGTGAGCCTTTCCACAGTTTTTTGAGTTTTGACCATTCAAAAGTTGAATTGACGAACTAAATCTTGTCAGTCTATTCGTACGAGTTAAAAAAAAAAAAATTACAAGATTCAGAACATGTGACGCAGACTCGTAGATACTACATAGAAATAAATCAAATAATAATTAAATCTATTTTGGGGACAATTCAGAAAAAACTAAGACTCAAAAAGAGTTATCCAGTGTCTCCAACTAAAATGGAAATAAAGCAAGAACACCAACTATGTCTGTACATGGAACCCACTTCACTTATCATAACTGGTTTCAACTGTTTATACACTTCTCAGCTCTCTAAACAGTAAACTCTAACTACTAAAATCCATCTCACTTATACACTAAACTCTTCGTTTCTGCTTCTCAATCATCCATTTCACCAAATAAGCACGAACCTAGCTTTAGATCAATTACGAGCCACATTCTCCCGAATTGGTTTGAATTATTTTGACATGATATTATGTGATTTGCAATGATACACAAGTGAATTTGGAATCAAATTGACAGAGAGACAATGACAAAAAGAGAGCCTTTTCGAAATCACAAGCAAGTATGAGTTTTCGGACCACTTACTTGTCTGTGGATAGCTTGTCTTCTTCCCTAATCAAGAAAGCTTTTTTCCACTCTAATGGATTGCTCCGTTTGCTACTGTATACTTGTAGCTTTTGTCAAGAGTCCCGACCCAACACACACCTAACTAAAGAAAAGAGCACTGAATATGATGGATTGCAATCATAAGATTTTTTTGTTATCCTCCAAGCTGGATTGTGAAGCAACCATTGAATATACCCATTAGTAGAATCACTGAAGTCTAATGTCATTCAAAAGAGAAATATCACATCCCTGAAGTTAGTCAGATTCTGTAAGAAAAAAGCTTGACAAGAAAAGATTTCTTTTTGCAGTGAACATGTAGTGGGGACTGCTATGTTTTAACTTAACTTTGATCACGTAATTCAGCATAGGAAACTACGCATTTTAGTCTTCAATAATGCATTGACAAAAAATAATTGTCTGTAAGAAACATTCCTCAACAAGGGATGTGATGGGACGACAAGATTTACAAAAGCAGAAACCAAATGTCTACAGAAATGGTGCCATTTCCGAGAAAAATCCAGTAGCATCATCCAAATGATTTTACTTTTTGTATGTATGATGTATCAAACAAGTTGAGAAGGGCAACGAAGATTAATAGATTCAAAGTAACACGATGTTTAATGTCACATCAGTTTTCCAAAAATGTCTTCTTGCATCAATAAGCCCATCCAAGAGAACAGAACAAACTACACGTGAATATAGGAGTGATTGAAATGTTTGCCTAACATTTTTGTTTACAATCACAAGTAAGCAAACCTGTTGCTTTGTGAGATGTTTGCATATAGCTTCCGGTTTTCTTTGGATTGAAGATCAAAGAGAAAAGGAACATACTTATATAACGACGCTTCAGACTACAGTTAGCATCTGTGCTACATTATCAAAAACCACAAAATCAATCTACAAAACCAACAAGATTAATTTGCCTCGTTAGAAAGAGAGATCATAACCAAAATTACACATTTAAAGTTCAAACTTTGATCAGAAAAAAAAAAAAGGTTCAAACTTTGATCAGAGAACATCTGTTGAAGCAGCAAGAACGCATAACGATATCAATTTCAGCTATCAAATCAAATATATAATGAACACTCAAAAACTATACAAACGACCGAGCTGCTTAATCCAAAACGAAAACTTCGCCTCATAAATGCAAGGCGCATACTTACATAATTTCGGATTTCCGCCGGTGATTTTGGCGACACGGAGGAGAGTAAGCTTCCGGGTAAGGTCCCTGAGCTGGCTCTGTCTTCGTCTAGTCTCGCAGCTCGTGAAACATTTGATCGTTGCTTTGATCAAGAGACAACGACAAATTTCAAAAACCCACGAGGCAACAATAGCCGGAAAGATCTCTGCTACACCAATTGCGATCGACACCGACGAGGTCGCTTCCTCTTCGCGGCTCTCTCCGGCCAACGATTCCGTGGGCTAGCGGGAAAGCCACAATTGGCCCAATGAGCTTTAATCAATGCTTAACTCCCCATACTGTGAACAACCCTCATGTCAAACAAATAAAGCCCATATTTGCAAAGCCTAAACAATTTCTAAAAACTTGATAAATAGAAATAGATAACAACAAGAGGTATTAAATATTAAGGAATAATATCTCATCTCGGAAGTTAGAAATGATCTTATATAATATATAAATGATATGAACCAATTTATTCATTGCTACTTCGTTTTAAGTTGTAAGTTCATGTATTTAATATGGTATCAGTTGCCGATCCACGCCGTCCAACCAGATCCATAATCGATCCGACCTAAAATTGGTCTCATCAAAATCGATTCGACCCAAAATTGGTCACGTCGATCCATACCCAAACATAGCGAAATCGATGGCCAAAGAACCATCATCTCGAAGGGACGTATTAGGGAATAATATCATTCATATTTTACTCACTTTAAAATTTTGATGTAAATTCTATACTATTTTTCTAATCCCGCAAAAGTAATATGCACTACACGTTATGCGCGACATTATGTATTTGAATGTTATTTATATACCTTATGAAATATCACGTAGGAGGTTTGAAGTTTGAACTGAATTTTAGTGAAGGACTAAGAGCAGCCGACGATTACCATTTTTTATATAGTGAGAAATTAAAGGGTAAAACCCACATCTGCTTTGTAAATCCAAACACAGAATATTCGGATATTCCTCGTGTTTCCAATTGTTGCAGATCTCAATAAAACATCCACATTAGTTAATTAGTGAAAAGTTGAGAACAAGATTGAAAGATTGTGGTAATCCTACAAAAGCTATGTCCGGCTCTAACATTCAAGCATCGCGTTGTCCATTTTATAAGGAAAGCTCCACTAATATATACTCTTTTCTCAAGATTTTATTTTAATCTGTTTTTCCGACCGTTACCATATGTCTCGTCTCTCTCTGACACAGATTCAGTGTTTCATTTATCATATAAATTATATAAAAACCGACCCAAAAAAAAATGAAATAAATAAGATTGAAGTAGGATTTGGAAAAGGCTCGTGAAAGATGCGTCCCACGGTCCAGCCCCGGCATATGCATCCAGTGACAGCGAGCATGCAATATATTAACAAATAATACTTAATTGTTTGCTTTCGAAGAATATGTGTTTATTATGTACTATCAGATACTATTAGGTTTTCCCTCATAAAATTGAGTACGTTAGTTGGTGGTATCCTTTTCTGGAGAAATGCCCTAATTAATGCAAATAGTCTAAGTGCCAACCAAAAAACAAAGGTACACTCTATAAACTCCCACGTGAAAAGTAATTTATTATCCCAAGTTGTGGTTCGAACTACTTGAGTATTATGTAGCTTGTTAAATATAAAATAATTGATTAAAACAGAGAATAGTTGCATGCAAACCAGTGATTTGTTTATATTTTGAAAAAATATCACCATTCCTTAATCATTTCTCAAAAATATCAATACCCGAATTGTTATTAGGAATCCCACATTTAATTTGAAGTAAAATAGAACCTAAAGTAATATACTATAAAACAAAACTCAGTCCACTCATTATCAATTACTTTTGAGGTAGAAACTTGTAAAAATTGACAATTGTCTAACAATACAAAAAAAAGGACATTCCATTAAACTTTGAAATAATGGACGCTTTGGTAAGTTATACTGTGTATATAATATAGTATACTCCAAAACATATTTGTACTTTTGATATCAAAGGATCCAATATGCTTAAGAGGCATCATATGGTCCGTGTCCATCCAAATATATAGCACATCTATATAGTCTTTTGTTTCTTTTCATATTTGTAACCATGTCTTGTCTCTTAGAACAAAACACACATTAATCGATCTAACTTAATCTAACATTTTGGGTCACGTGATGACCTTAGTGATTAAGAATTGACTGCGGCTAGACTCGAACCCTAAAACACATCATAATAATGATACAACCGCGACACCACATAATTGATTATTGCTTTTGTTATCTTAGGAATGGTGAATGCAAGACAATATATATTTGCATAGAAACAAAAAATAACAAAATGTAATTAGATATATAGGGAAATGAAAAAGTAGAACGTGAGTAAGTTATAAATGACGTCTCTCAACAACTATAGATTATACATATATGGACAAATAACTCTTATAATACGAGCGTTACACCCTTAACTCTCTTTGTCTCTATTCCAATCCAATCCAATCCAATTCTCTCTCTCTCTCTCATATGATATGACGCACATATACATATATTAACACTCTCATCAACATTTCCTTAATTTCTTACAGCATTTTGGTACTTCTTTTTTCTTTCGTTTCTTACTGTCAAAGAAGAAAAACAAAATGAAGGGACGTATGTTCTGCGCTTCGCAAGCATCAACAGCCATATGTTCATCAAGCATGGACCACATTCCCAAATCAACCACCACCACCGTCGTCGTCGAGGATGAACAATGCATCGGCCGAGCTATCGACCGCCACAATCCGATCATTAAAGATGGCCGGAGATCCTCCGTCGACGACTACATCAGAATACCGGCTTCCCCCGCCGACGGAGAGATCAGTGATAAAAAACTAGAGATCTATAAGGGGAGGAGGAGCTTCACTGGCCGGAAAAGCACCGGAGGTGGCGGAGGCGGAGGTGGAGCGGCGGCGTTGTTGAAGCTCATCACAAATGACATCAGCTTGGCGAGGAAGAGTTTCAGCTGTGTTGCGAGACCCGCATGTGACTTTATCAAAACCCCTCCTGGTTCTACAAGATATCTTTTGGGAACCGACCCGGATTGTCTTTCCGGGTCTGCGGTTCAGGGCCCGGTTAAGACGGCAGCTTCTCAGTCTCCTGCTGGTGAAGAGATAAACTCACCGTCGTTGTTGACGGAGAAGAAGACTAGTGGTGGTTGTTCAGATGACCAGGTAAGTTGTTTGTTTGTTGGAACGAGTGGCATAACTGTAAATAAATGGTGATAAGAGGGTAATGATTAGAGTTGCATTTTCTGGAGCAGCAGGTCGTTGTTCTCAAAGTGTCTCTCCACTGCAGAGGCTGTGAAGGAAAAGTTAGGAAACATCTGGCCAGAATGCAAGGTGATTCCTCTATTTACGGGAATGCCACTTTCTTCTTCTTTTTTTGGTTAGGTATCGGTTTACTTTTTAAAATGTTCCGGTTTACAAAATACGTATATGAATCAAATATAAAGTAGTACGCTTGGCTAAGAAACAAAAAACAAATCAGAGAACTGGATTCTGTTCCAATTTACTCTGGACCCATTTGTTTTGGTTGTTTTGTCCATACCCGAGCCGGTCTGGTTCATCATTTTCCAACCGGTTTTGGTCTAAAGCTGGGTAACTAAATGAATTTGTTTCCTTTTGTAGGTGTGACATCCTTTAACATAGATTTTGCTGCAAAGAAAGTGACTGTGACCGGAGATGATATCACTCCGTTAGAAATATTGGATAGCATCTCAAAGGTTAAAAATGCCCAATTCTGGACAACTCCAACAATCCCAACGCCAAATCTGGAAACTCAGAATCCTTAATTTACTTTTACTGTCTTATCTCTCTTTGTCTCTTGTTGTAAAATCAATGGTACTGTTTCAAACTTTACTGCACTTACGTTCCATTAGAGCCCCTCTTGGTAGTGGTAGGTTTTATCATAAGACTATGCTACTTTTTTTTCCCCAATCACCTCTTATGATACCTTAACCTTGTCATTACATGTTTACATTTTTCACAAATGTTTTAGTATAATTGGTAGATATAAGATATTATGTAACTTTCTAGAATAATCGAAGACTTCTCTACGAGATTTCTCTTATCACTAGCTCTGCTATGAGTTCATCTGTCAACATTTCTTCAATCTCCTTACCTATCACTTCAAAGTCATCGTCCAAGTTCGGCCACTGCAACTCCTCTGTATCTCTACTTGGTTTCATGTACTTTATAGTGACCAGCTCGCGCAGAGTTTCTTGTATCCTGTTTATATCCCATTTTGGGCAGACCTTTGTGGGTTGCAGATCCGTGAACTGCTCGAAGAAGTCGAGAATCTCACAGTTTATCCTATCAAAAAGGAACTTCCTTTCTAACCGGGTTGAGGTTTTCAGACCGGAGTACTTCTTCTCAAGATCCTCAAACAAAGATGGATCTACAGGTGATTCAGAAGAGTGCCATGTCGCCACGAAGCTTTCAGGGCTCAGGTCACTGAACTTGGAGTTTGCTAAGACATCAGCTAAGTATAGTGACTTCCAGTCTTCTCCTGGCTCTTCGGTGATCACCGTCTTATCTGTTACTACGGATGATTCATCTTGATTTGCGTCTTCATCGCTTGAAACGAGCATGGTGTCCTCGTAAGTAGCTGACTCGCGTTTGAGCAGCTGAAGCTGCATTCTGAGCCCTGGAAATGAAAGAGAAATCCTTAAACATTTTTCAATTGTTGAAACATTTCAGTGTTTTCGTTATCTGCAGAAGCAAAATAGTATGCCAAAAGCCATTTTTTTGAATTGATGATTAAAAATGTAACAAATTAAAAGAGGAAAAAATTAACTTAAACTGTGAAAGAATTAGTTGCACAAAAGAAAAAAAAATCTGTGAAAGAATTAAAGGACCACCAAAAAGATATGATTGAGATACCTTGGAGATCCGCGCTAAGACTCTCAAAACACTCGGAACTGGATGAAAACTCATCATGAAAAGAAGTTTGTAGGATTGAAACTGGACTTGGTTGATCTCCTTCCTCTGCACTCTCCTGAGGCTGTAGTTGGGGGATGGAAGAATGATCGACTTCTTCGGTTGGCCTGCCCGAGATATCCTGGAACATCATCAAAAGAATAGAACATCTGTCAGTTCAACAGCCGATAGAGTTGGCTCTAGAACACAAACCCATGATGTTGAAACATTATTTTGTCACTTACAGGGTCAGTTAACGAGATAACTGCTGACAAATGGAGTGGTTCCAGCGATCGGGTACTCTTGGCATCCTCATAGTCTGAACCATTTTCAGTGTCTGAATCTGCATGAACTGATGAGATTTTCTGTGTTTTTAAAGCAGGAAGCTTCTCTTCAGATAACTCACCATCCAGATGGAGAATTTTACTTGAACTTGCTCTGTTGATCTCTGACGAGCTATTGTCTGGAAAATGAGAATTAACACTAAAGGGCGTGGAATTGTTAGACAAGAAAAATTCCCTATGGTGAAAACAACTCCCCTTCAATCCATCTCGCGTGGTTAACTTCTTAGGGAGCACAATCGTGTAACCACAAGTTCTGTCCTCATGCATGATTGTTCTGGGTTTCGAAAGGTTTCTTCTACCAGTACCTTTCCAACCATCTCTACTGCTAATTCCAATCGGCTCTGGCACCTCAGACTGTCCAACATTTCTCTCAAATCTTTCATCAAAACTTGCTGGTCTCGACTCTCTGTCCGAGGTTGCAAGCATTTCAGCCAATGTGTTGCTTCTTCTAATTTCTATCTCCCGCTCAGACTTGTGTGTCAGCTTCCACCTCTCTGACAGTCTCCTCATGGCCTCCTTACTCACAGATGATTCCGGTGACCCGGAAGACAGAGATCGACGGTGGTTCTTGCGGTTAAAGTCAGTTCTTGCTCCTGAAATTACTGACACTAACTTAGATTCACTTGAAGAATCACTCCCAGATGAGCTTTCATCCCCTGCATAACCTCTAAACCTTGATATCGCAAAGTTCATGGAACTATCATTGCCACAACTTGCCTTCATTTGTCTAGATACAATTCTAGCAATCGCTCTGGAATCTCTTGGCTTGTGTTTTAAAAGACTGACATCTTCATTTACTTTCAAACTGCCAAATGCTTTCGACTCCCGACTGCTGGTGCATGGAAGCCTGTGATCTGCCCTGACCTCATCAAAAGAAGAGCTCTGTGATGGAAGAGTTCTACCAGTAGTCTGTGACTTCCCAAGATTAGGTTTCAGGACAACAATCTCGGTCGGTTTCAAACCACTTCTCTTTTTCCGCTGCTTCTTTGATAGGTCAATTGAATCGTCATACGGAACGGACCTAATATTAGAATGGCTGGGATTAGCACCACCACCATTCCATTGAGGAGATCTGTGACTCTTCCCTACCAGCTCTCTGTCCACTTTCAGAGTTTTGAAATTATCAACATGATTTGGGCTGTTGGACAACTTCAAAGTGGTAGCTTGACTGCAATGTGGTTTTGGAGCTATGCTTTGAAGATCAGGCAAATGTTCTGTGAATAAAGAATCTGGATGATGAAGGAACTTCAATAAGAGATCCTTGTTGGAGTCTAGAGCCTCAAGAGTCTCACCGAACTCTTTAGAATAACGGAGTTTCTCATCAGTCGATAGACGCTTAGCCTCCATGAACTTCTGGCGTATAAACGCCATCTCTGCCTCAGTTAGATTAGCATTCACCCTCCTCTGATGCAAACTTCTACTGTTCTTCTCCTTTTCAGCGTCCAAAACTTCAAAGACATCTTTGAATCTCTGCTCGTCCATTAAGCCTCTCCTAAAAGATTCATGACCACCATAGGTTTTTTTCCCAAGAGCTTTTTCAGATGTTATCGGCCTGCGTTGTTGATTCTCCACAGACTTGGCTTCTCTGTGAGGAGAACTCTGAGGAGGCAGCCCATCAAGACCCATCAATCTCGCTATAATGCTGGGAGATCTACTTCTAGAGCCCTTTTGCATTGACATTTCTTGTGTTGACAAACTTTTCATTGGTTTAGTGAGCAGATTTCAGCCTCTCAAACTACAAACGCCAACATCAAGCGATCAATACATCGTGTGTATGTGCCGGCATGTCTATATGATTGGTACCTGAAAGAAAATGCTTACCTAGACTACACCTAGAGCGTCGCAGCGGCAAGAGTTAAATTCAAAAGATACCTATAGAGAGATTTCTGCTTCTGAATATTTCTTTCCTGGAAATGGATCCAACAATCAGAATGCGTTTGATTTTTTTTAGCCCAAAAAAAAAAATATGGAGGATGGCATAATAAAGCAAAGTTTATGAGCAATCGTTACGTGTAATTTAGATACCATAAACCTGTTGAAATTAAAGTAACAAACAAGCAAAGACAATCATGACACTAGCAAACAAATAAGGACATGAGACTTTTCAACAGAAACAACATCACAAATTTTCTATCAATCTGTAGTTTTTACTCAAGAAACAAAACAGGAGTGATGTTTGTCTTTTTCTCCAGAATCAGAACTTGTCAATAAAGTAATTTGAGTTATTGAGAAATTTACAGTACACTAGTCGTAACTGATGATAAGCTACATTACTCAGTAATTGAAATCCTCCAACAACCCAAAATAGAAATGATCAGAAGACGATCTGTTGTGGTTGGTGAGACAATTTCGAGAGTTCTTGGGGAAATTCGACAGTTGAATCAACGCAAATTCGAGTAATAAGTATGCGGTCCAGCAGAAGATAGCGTTTACCTTCATTTTCTAGCGTTTTAACGGAAGCCAAACATGAAAGAAAAGAGGGAAAGGGAAGAGAGAGATGAGCAATTCTAACCTTGACAACAAAACTGCCTACTGTGGAAACAAATCGATCTGCTGTAAACTTAGATTGGCGAGACAAAATGCCTTCATCTTTCACTCACTCGTCGTAATCGGAAGAAAACAAAAAAAAAATCTCCCGGGAAAACATTTCAGGTAATTTGAAATTTGAAGATAAGGTATTATCAAGAGGGTAAACGAGATCGGAAATTCCGGGAAATTTGCTGGAGCAGATAAAAATCAAAAGGACATTTCCCAGAATTCATGGAACAATTGAAAAAAAAGAAGAAAATGGTGTTCGAATCTCTTGAATCGACAAGAGAAGAATGCAAGAGCGAAAGAGACTGGGCAAAGAGAGAGAGAGAGAGAGAGAGAGAGACGACGACTTCGGCGTGGGAGCTTTGGAGTGATTTTGAAAGTTCAAATTAAAAAATTTAAACAGAAACAAAAAGAAGATTTGTTTTCTTCTTTCTCATTAATAAGAGTTTACTTATTTGTCCTTCCCCCGTTTCGATCCTCAACTAAACCGGCCGGTACAATTGGAAATAGAGAACCATAGGAGCCGCTACTCCTTCCAATGAATGAGATCATTACCACCACTCAAAACAACATTTTCATACGCTTCGATACACACTTCTCTTGCATCTAAAAAACTCATTATATAAATCACCAGTCTTGTCTTCCTGATCCGACTAATAGATACAGACAAGATGCTACTGTTGCTGTCCCAAGCAAAAGAAGAGATCCTAGGAACTCTTGCAATTAAATTCCAACTAAGAAGAGAGAGAGAGATAACTTGTTAACATTCAAAGAACAAGCTAATTATGATTTCACCAGTCTCTTTGACCTAAAGAAACAAGAGGCACCAAATCATCTAGACTCATTGCAAAGACTAGAGAGCAGCAACATGACAATAGCTCGTGATGTATACAGATCTCAAAATAAAATAAAATAAAACACTGCAAGAGATTCAAGCTTCCATATTTAGTATTCAATTCATGCTTCAACACAAGATCTTGGTAACAATTCATGCTCAACTACCTACTACAACCATCTAAATCACCAAGAAAAAGCCTGCAACACAAAACCAACAAAATCACATTCAAGCCTACCAAGTACCAAGCGTTCTTCTTCTCATTACCATTTTGTAAGGCAATCATCATTGCCCATTCAACTCTTTGATCCACCCATCTCTCGCTGCGCCTTCTCCGCAAAGAGCTTCGTAGCAACCATATTATCCATAAAATACTCTCTGTAAGGATGATTCCTTGGGACAAGTTTCCTGAACTTCTCAAACTGTTTCTCCGCCTCATCTTGCTTCTTGAGCACCGTGTATATAATCCCTTGACAGAGATACGGCCTGAAATCTCTCGGTTCTTCCTTCACAAGCTCCTGATACAGCTTCAGTGCTTCGTTATGCTTCCCCTCAATGACCCGAATCTGCGCCACAAGTAGCTTGAAATCCCTAAGGTCCTTACGGTTCTTCTCTTTCTTGCACCTCTCCATTGCCTCCTGAATTCTCTTCTCCACCGCAATCAAATCATCACCTGAATCAGAATAAGCCATAACCAGTCCGTGATATGCTTCGACGCGAAGCGGATCCTTGGCTAGAATCTCTTCAAATCCACTTTTGGCAGACTCTAAATCTCCACTGTGACTAAAGATATTGGCTTTCAAAACTGGCCACTCTTTCTCCTCTGGTTCCAATTCTATCAACCGATCGATCACCTCTATTGCTTCTATAAGCCTCCGAGATTTGATCCTTACCTCCATCAACGACCGTAGAGCTTCCACATCTTCAGGGTGAGAAGCGAGATGCTCTTCTAGCGATCTCTCTTCTTCTTCCAACGAAACGTCTCCGCTTCTCTGTTTAAGAGATTCCACCGACGGCGTCGCCGCGAGAGGAGCCGCAATCGCCGGCGGAGGTTTGAGCTGGAGATTCGCGAAGAACAGCGCCGCTGCAGCGGTGAAGGTGATGCAGGTGGCTTTGAGGAGACGGGAAGGTAGTGATTGAAAGACTGGGAGTGTCGGGTCTTGGGATTTCGATGACGAAGCTCTGATAGTAGGGCATTTGAAGGACGAAGTTGATCGGCGTAAGGATCTGAAGGAAAGCGACGAAGGATTTTGGGGGATTGATGAAGAGAATTGAGTGAGAGAGAGGTGAACTGGCCGTTGATTGAGCTGTAGCTTCCCCAGAGACACCATGACTGCAGTCCGCAGAGAGAGATAAACCCTAAAAACCCAACAGCGAGATCGAGGAAGAAGATCAAAAAGCCTTCGAGTGTGCTGTAACTGTAAGTTACGACGCCGTTTCGGAATTTGGGTTTTTATAGGCCCGGAACAAGAGCGGATAATATCCAAAGGAAATGTGTTTTTCACAAATCAAATGCTAATCTCTTTCCTTAATCCGTATAATGTTCGATAGTGACCCCCCCAAAAAAGTCCATATGTTGTTTCATCTTTGACAAGTAGCATGAATTGAATTCATGTGCATTGTTCTGCAAAATCTACAAACTGAAAATAAGATTTTGCAAACTTTTGAGCTTTTTTTCTATGTATAGCTTCAAGTAAGATCTTTTGATCTATTTCTTACAGTTTGATGAGGTTTCCGAGAGCTAACAGTATCAACAACTTGCTTTGTCTACTTGATTGACAGTGTTTGAGTTGTTGGATAAAGAAAACGCTTACGATTAAGCTGACACTTAAACGTTGGACCAGATATCTCCAATGAGGCTCAATGGATTCATTTTCATTGCTCAAAGCCTCAAACATTCCCACTGGAGCCTACTATGAAAATCTAAAACTACATTATTTAAGAACCAACAATAGTTGTGGAGTTATTTCACAATGAGAATATTCCATGACTGAGCACACAGCACGTCGAACACAACTTTAATAGAAAGAGGAGAGAGAGACAGAGTGTTGATTCTTCCATGAAGGAGAATTCTGCAGAGAAAGAGGATAGACCGACGACGACAAAATAAAACAAACCGTTGAAGTGCATCCACTAACAGTCTTTGAAGGCAGTAGACAACGATTAGGATGACAGAGAGATCCACAAGCTTACTTGTATTCAAATGATGGCACAGGAGGCGCATCAAAACTCTCTAATACCTTTGTTTCACTTCCGCTGCTCGTTTGCGGCTCATCATTCTTCTTACCAAAAAGCCCTCCCAACCATGATGATGAAGGGGTATTCTCCGGCATCATCTGTCCTTGATTCGGCATCTGCCCCATCTGCATTCCAGGCATTCCAGGCATTCCAGGCATCCCAGGCATTCCGGGCACCGGCTCCTCCATCATTTGATGAGGCTGAGGCGGAGCCATCAGCTTGTTCAGCATGATCCCTGCTCCTTCAATCAAACCCAGTAAAACTCCTCCAAAAATGGCTGATCTTACAGCTGCGGTAGGCCCTTGTCTCATCGACAGAAACCCTCCGGTTGCAGCACCTGCAATGATGGAGTTCCATGGATCCTCCTTCTGCCTGATGTACACCATGGTGCAATCAAATGTCGAGAATAGACCTCCCCAAACAGCAAAACTGCCTCCAATACGAGGAGCATTCATGCTCACCGCTTGTGTTCCTCCAACAAAACGACCGCCTTTCGGGGAATTGTATGTCCCTTTTAGGAAGTGAAAGGCAGATCCTCCAACAGCTCCCATACCAAACGCACCACCGATGTCATCGAGGATACGGTCAGGGCAAGGCTCTCGAGATGCTTCTGGTGTTCCCATCAATTTAGCCCTGATTTACCTAAAGTCCCCTCAGGTAACGATGCTATCAACCTGCAAGTGAAGTAATAAGAAGATTGATTGATCGACAAAAAAAAAACAGTAAGAATATAGAGGAAGATGAAGGACAAATTCAGGCGGAAGTATCCATCATTTCATTGTTTGAGTGAATGAACCATCAATCATTCGTATTCAGGGTCGTCCATTCCCAGAAATTGGGGTTTCAAAGACACTGCGATCACCAATTCGATCCCTGACTGATTCCGATTAAACCCAGACTATTTAAAGGTTAAAACTTTCTACAATCGAACAGAGGCGATTAGGGTTTATCAATCTCCACGCTATAAGATCGACACAAACCTTAGAAAAGGTAGAAAACTTGGGTATAGAAATGAATCCACAGGATTGTGTAAGAGGAAAATCGAAGCATACCTGCGAAATCTTTAGGACGGGCGAGTTTGAGAGAGAGAGAGACAGTGAAGGAGGCGCGAGGGAGAAGAGAAGAAGAAACGGCGTCAAAGCTTTTAATTAGGGTTGGGCGGAAAATAAAATTGACTCTATTTTCCTCTTTTTCCAAAGCTTTTTTTTTTTCCCGGCCATCGCTCATTTTGTTCCTTTTTTGGGAATTTTTGTTTCCTGGCGGTACGAAAATGCTACGTCAGCGGCCAGACAGAACAGTGTAGAAATGCTTACCAACAAAAAAATGATGTCTTAAAAAAAATCTGATTTTTATTACGGGCCATTACGAGCGACAAAAAATGTTCTGATATTTTCTAGTACGAGGTTCACAGACCAAAGAAGGACTACTTTCTCGGTTTCTAATTGTTATATGTTTTAAAAAAACACACAAGATAACAAATTAAATATAGTTATTAAATGCATTATTTTTTGTGATTAACAATTTTTTATAACTCTAAATCAATAGCATTTCATAAAAGCAATTAATTTTCTTGAAATTTATAATTTATCATCGTTATCTAATAAAAAATACATAAAAAACTTTAAAAATCTATCTTTTTGAAATAATTTTTTTTTCTAAAATATTCAACAATTAAAAACAGAGGGAATTACTCTTTTAAAGCATCCAACTTACACAATTTTGAAGCGAAAACCAGCTATTCTCCACATTTTGTTAAATTAAGAACCAATTCCTTTGAATATGTCATAACCATACATCGTCCGGACTAAACTCTGGGAGTTTCATATGCATAGAGAAAATGTCCCGGTTACATCCTTGATGACTGATCAAATAAATTGCTCCATCTTGCAAATAAAGGACACCTATCAGATAAATTGCTCTTTCCTTCAATGATCAAGTTATGTACTTTAAAACTTTTAAGCATTACTTTTCTTTTTTTTGAACATTTCATTACTTTTAAGCATTACTTTCTTTTCAAAGTTATCTATTTCAGGAACCTATAGAATTACCCCAAACCAGGCCTCACACTCCAAAGTGGCTAGCATTAGTGTGTCTCGCGGACTCCGTTCTACACCAAAATAGAGTTTTTTTATTATTAGTAAATTAATTATTATCTTACTTTTTGAGTTTTGTTGAGTAATTAAACGATGTACTAAACAATTAGTATATATTGATTGTAAACACGATGAAGGATAAGACAACCCAAAAGCTTGTAAAAACTTGTTGGGATAATGACTATAAACTAATCTTCATCTATATATTCATCTATATAGTCCAAATCACACCACTTTTTTTTTCTTTTCACAAACTAATAAATTTTGCCAATAACCATATAAACTACTCGAATTGATGATTTAGAGTTATACTAAATCTAAAACTTGTGAAAACTCACAACAATCAATCAATATTTAGAACTAACTCCCAACCGCTAACCTCGCTTGTTTTGTGGTGTAGAAGATTAGCTTCATAGAGGACAAAAAAACCCGAAACAGATCAGTCTGGATTCCGGCTTAGAATTCCTCGTGTTAACAAAAAAAAAAATAGAACTTTTATTTGATACAGTGTCTATGACTCTGAGAATGAAAATTTCTAAAACAACCAATTTTCCTGCGTTGAACCAGAAGACCAAACCGATGAGATACAATTTGTTCCCAATACGTAAAAAAAAAAAAAAAAATACAAATTAAACATGTACCGAACGGAATCAAATTTCATGCGGAACTTAATACATCAAGCTGAACCGTGCCTTTTTGCATGGGAAAGACCGGTTTAACATCCCCGAACCCAACTCCAAACCATTCCCGGTGATTGAATGGCCGATACTATTACTCATAACCGGTCTTTGACCCGATACTTGAACCGGAGGATTTATCCATTTCGGAACCGGACCGGTTACGAGCAGTGACTGAAGCAATTGTCCAGCTTCACTGACAGCTTGAACAAACTTACCGTACTCCGGCAACACTCCTCCGATCATCTCTAGCACCACGGTCTCAAAATCTCTCCTGTTCTGAACATCAAAACCCATCTGATTTGACGAGGAGCTGTAAGAACCAGAATCGGAGATCGCCGGCGAGTCATTATTACCAGGTGGACTCGAGACAAAATTATTCAGCGGCGATGCGAAGGAGACGTGATCGTAATTGCAGTTTTGAAGACTGTTAGTTTCATCTATGGCTTCTGGGTTATAATAACGGGGTAGTACTTGTTGTTCGCCGGACAACAAAATGTTGTTGACGAGTTTCTCTAGTTTAGCGATTTGAACGAGTGAGTGTCGCAGACGTTCGCTTGATTCGTCTTTTTCTCGGTGAGCAACTGTCAACTGACAAGATAAATCTTGCAGAATTTCCTGGTACATCTTTTCTTATTTCTTGAAAAAATTGATCTGCCCAAATTCAAAACATTTTTTAATGGTCACTATTGAATTGTCTTTCTTATTGAGATATATATATACTAATAAGAAGAAGAAGAAATCAATTACCTCAAAATTAAGATCTTTCACGACAAAGTCAAACCATCCATGAGCTTCAAACGAGAACGACGAAGAGATTAAGAAAATTGGGATTTAAGGAGGCTATAATGTAACATTAATTAGCATTTCCGTAAATAAAAAACCCAGCTTTATAACCAGGGATTTTGTCCTACTAGGCATGATGAAGATATGGAAACAAATTGATTTATCATTGTCATCTTTTTTATTTCTCAGAGCTAATGCATATTTTACAAATGGATCTTTCAACTTTTTATTAAGGAAGTTCATTAATCAAATGGAAATTAAATATACGGTTGCATTAAAACATTCCATATGCGAGTGTGACGGTAAGAGAAATATATAAACTTTACATGTGAGAGTAAGAAAAGAAAAGAATATATTTTCCATAGAAAAAAAATGGAAAAACAATGCAGAGTTCTTTTGGGAAAAAGACAACGCGTGAGACGTTACCACGTGTTTTTTTTTTCCGGTATATGTATAGCTCGTCATGTTAGAACCAGGTCATCCGGTCTGGTCTAAACATCCCGAAAATGATTCCGGGCAAAACGGAAAACCGGATACCAAATCCAGATAACCAACAACAAATAAATTGTTTTTTGTTCTTCTGACACAGTTGACTGGTTTTCATAAAAAAAAAAAAAAAAAAAGCTGAAGCATCGATGGAGATAGCCGCCACGAGCAGTGTCACTGTTGCGCCGAAATTTCGCCGATTGTCACATGCCTTCTCCAGGACACTTGGATCGCTATCTTCTCTTCGGTTCAATCGAAACTTCTCCGTCGGGAGTCCTAGTCTTCGCGTGTCGGCCGCCTCCATAAGCGCCGTCGCCGCTGAGAAAACCTCGCCGGCAAGTTTCTTAGACAAGAGAGAAAGCGGAGTTCTTCATTTTATCAAGTATCATGGCCTTGGAAACGATTTCATTTTGGTACGCCAGTTTTTTTTCATTCTCCTTTTTGGTTCCCGATAGAAATTCCTAATCGAGAAATTTTTGTGATGAATTAGGTAGATAATCGGGATTCATCGGAACCTAAGATATCACAGGAGCAAGCGGTGAAGCTGTGTGATCGAAACTTCGGTGTTGGTGCCGATGGTGTAATCTTTGCGATGCCAGGCATTAATGGCACCAATTACACCATGCGAATATTTAACTCAGATGGTAGTGAACCTGAGGTGAAGCCTTTGCTGTGTTGATTAATCGAATTAGTTCGGATTTAAAGCTATAAAAAAAAGCCTTGCTGTTTTTGTTAGATGTGTGGAAATGGAGTTCGATGCTTCGCCAGATTCATTGCTGAGATTGAGAACCTACAGGGGAAGCATAGGTATTATATTTATAAATACATTTATTTTAAAAAGGTCACACTTGCGATAATTCTCATGTTTTTTTCTTTTTAATGGCAGTTTTACAATATATACTGGTGCTGGCCTGATCATTCCAGAAATTCAAGATGATGGGCAGGTAACATAATCAAGTAGAAGCTGAAATTTCTGATAAAGCTTTTTTTGTTGTTGTTTCCTCTTTTTAACTGGATTGAGATTGATATGGGGACAGGTTATGGTTGATATGGGAGAACCGATCCTCAGAGCTGAAGATGTGCCCACCAGATTGCCAGGAAACAAAGTTGAATCTGTTGTTGCGGCGGAATTAGTAGTTGATGGAGTAAGCTGGAATGTGACATGTGTAAGCATGGGCAATCCTCACTGTATCACATTTGGCACTACGGGCGGTCAGGTGCGTGTTTGCTTCTCGTGGTGCTAACTCAAAGGAGATTCTGTCGTGGTGATGTAGATATGAGATGCAAATTGGAAGCTACTCATAGTTTGTGATTTTTCTGTTTGCATTGACCAGAATCTGAGAGTTGATGATTTGAAGTTGTCAGAGATTGGTCCCAAGTTCGAGCACCATGAGATGTTCCCAGCTCGAACTAACACAGGTTAGGAGATTCATTCATACATGGCAGATTCAGCAATCTATTTGCCATTTTATCTTCTCACAAGTCATATCTCTTTAAAATTTATCTGCAGAATTCGTGGAGGTCTTGTCACGTTCACATTTAAAAATGCGTGTCTGGGAGCGCGGGGCAGGTTAGCCAAGTCCAACAAATCCCCGGAATCTATTTCTAAGTAAAAAAAATCAACAAGCTGTATATATCCTTATTACATTCTTAAAGGCATAAGCTCAAACTGCAGGAGCAACTTTGGCTTGTGGAACAGGAGCTTGTGCTTTGGTTGTTGCAGCAGTCCTTGAAGGTCGAACAGACAGAGTAAGTTTGAATATATAATTATTTTAGTATGATTTAGGAAGCACATAGTTATTAGATAAAACATGTAGCAATCAATCAATTAAGAAGCATGAGTTGTGTCAGTCAAACCAATATTCAGTAGCATTATCTCATACTTATAAGCATGCTTAGGTTTATACCTGAAAGAGATGTGACCAGAGCAGCTGAGATTCCTTCTCCATTATGCTAAATTAAGATAGACGATGCTCTTCATCTCTGTGATTTTATTTTGTTTTATTTTAATGGTGGAACAGAAATGCACGGTGGATCTACCGGGTGGACCGTTGGAGATAGAGTGGAAAGAGGAAGACAATCATATCTACATGACGGGGCCTGCGGATTTGGTGTTCTACGGATCAGCGATGCTCTAATGGAGGTAGCTACTATGTTGTTGTGATCTTCAGTCTTATTACCTCATCTAGATCTCTGTTGTATTCTGCACCGTGTTTCATGGAAATTGCTAGAGATCACATAAAAATTGCACTCGTCTCATTCTTTTTGTTAATTATGTTTTGCTTTTGCTATAACAGATTTCTTTGTGGTTTGGTATAAAACGCGGTAACGGTTTTTTTTTTCTGTGTATTTCGTCTTCAAATCATAGATGGGTTTTAGTTTAGAATCATTATCCCACCACAAACTGTTGGCTAATGATCATTTCTAGTGATACTGATTATAAAAAAAGAAAAATGTAGTAATCCATTATATATATTGATCGTATTTTATTCAGAAAGTAGATTGAAAAAATAAAACGAAACCCCTTTCTCCATTTCATGTTAAATATTTTAAACTTGTGGAAAACTAAAACAATTCTTTGACCGGAAAGGCGAGATAACATATCTGATCTTGATAATTTGTAATCTGGAAAAATATGAACGCCGAGACAAAAGTTGACATGTTTGAGCATACATTTGTCAAATGGGATAAAGCAAGAATGTTACATGATTCGAACTAATATGACTTGATTAGTTGATAATTTGTGTTACAATTGTGTATAATAATGTCTTGGCCGACCATTGGCTTGCTTTTTATTTACTTTTGAAAAATGAGGTAGTAGTGGAGAGTGGTCGAGTGATTTCGAATTTGGAACCAGCCGGGCCCACATTTCTTCTCTCTTATACACTACGCTCCGAGATTCCCCAACGGTTACTTACCCCAGTTTTTCAAATTTTAAACGAAAATATCCGCAGGAAAAAAGAGTTTCATCTTTCGATCTCAAAGATCCCTAAATCTTTTTGTGTTGGATTCGGATTTTTTCTTTACACGGGCTCCACTGCAAGTTTCGTCTGTAAGTGGATCTCTTGCTCTGAGTTTTCATGATGGATTCTGGATTTATTAGCTTTCTCAATTGATTATGGAATGATTTGGAGTTTGAAAAGATTTGGATTTGAAATCTACAGTGGTTTTTATCATTTTGATTCTCAGAAAATCGAACATCAGTTATGTCGTTTACTCCCGAGGTTTCAAGGAAAAGCGGATTAGGTGTGATCCCGTCTCCTGCGCCGTTTTTCACTCCTCGTCCTGAGAGAAGACGACCTGATTCTTTCTCTGGCCGCCTCGAAAGAGACAAAGAGGTCCATGTTCAAGTGATTCTACGATGCAGGCCACTAAGTGAAGAGGAGCAGAAATCAAATGTCCCCAGAGTCATCTCTTGTACCGAACACAGAAAAGAAGTGAATGTTCTTCACAGTCTTGCTAATAAGCAAGTGGACCGTGCTTTCACTTTCGACAAGGTTCTTTTTTTCTCCTTGATTTGGTTATATTATAGATTGCCTCTTTTGGTCTGATGGAGTATATGTTATTCTAGGTTTTTGGTCCTAAAGCACAACAACGGTCTATATATGACCAAGCCATTGCACCTATTGTTCATGAAGTCTTGGAAGGTTTTAGCTGCACTGTGTTCGCTTATGGGCAAACAGGAACCGGGAAGACTTACACTATGGAAGGCGGAATGCGGAAAAAGGTATAACGACACTCCCTCTTTTTGAGTTTTCCTGTTTTTGCTAGTCTTTTGATTCAGGCTCTTGTCTGAAAAAAATAATTGATTGTAGGGAGGAGATTTACCTGCGGAGGCCGGGGTAATTCCAAGAGCTGTTCGGCATATATTCGAGACTCTTGAGGCGCAAAACGCTGATTACAATATGAAAGTAACCTTCTTGGAACTATACAATGAAGAAGTTACAGACTTGTTAGCTCAAGATGAGTCCTCAAGATCCTCTGAGGATAAGCAGAAGAAGCCCATTTCTTTGATGGAGGATGGGAAGGGTTGTGTGGTTTTAAGGGGTCTTGAAGAAGAAGTTGTGTACAGCGCTAATGATATATACGCTCTTCTTGAACGAGGCTCATCCAAAAGACGCACCGCAGATACTTTGTTGAATAAGCGAAGCAGTCGCTCTCATTCAGTATTTACAATCACGGTCCACATAAAAGAAGAGTCTATGGGAGACGAAGAGCTAATCAAATGTGGCAAGCTTAACCTTGTGGATCTAGCAGGATCCGAGAATATTTTACGCTCAGGATCTCGGGATGGCCGTGCAAGAGAAGCAGGGGAGATAAACAAGAGCTTGCTTACACTAGGCCGTGTGATTAACGCGCTTGTGGAACATTCTTCTCATATACCTTACAGGCACTGCCCTTGTTCTACAACTAAATGAATCTACTATGATAATGTTTGTGTGTGTTGATGTGTAATTGTGGATATTATGCTTTGCAGGGATAGTAAGCTGACAAGGCTTTTACGGGACTCTCTAGGAGGGAAGACAAAAACTTGTATCATTGCTACAATCTCTCCATCTGCTCATTCCTTAGAAGAAACTTTAAGCACTTTGGATTATGCCTATCGTGCCAAGAACATCAAGAACAAACCCGAGGTTTTGTTTACGCTACCATATTTCTCAATTTGATGTATCCATGTACCATTTATTTTCATCCTTCTAACTAAACTTGTCTCTGCAGGCAAACCAGAAATTATCCAAGGCAGTGTTGCTTAAAGACCTTTACTTGGAGCTTGAGAGAGTGAAAGAAGGTTTACACACATAAAATTCTGTCTATATGTATATTTTCAAATGAGCTAGTCGATTAGTTATAATTGCAGTACAATCGATGCAGATGTAAGAGCGGCAAGGGATAGAAATGGTATTTACATCGCACAGGAAAGATATGCACAAGAAGAGGCTGAAAAGAAGGTTAGTTTGAAGGACGAACCTTACGTCTATATTCATCTCTTGATCGGATTAATAATTATTTTGTCTCAGGCAAGAATCGAGAGGATAGAACAGCTGGAGAATGATTTAAATCTCACTGAAAGTGTACGTATGCCTCACCTTTTCTCTTCCATCTGTTAGAAACTAAACTAATTTTCTCCGAGGAAACTTAAGTGGCTTCTCTTATGCAGGAAGCTTCCAAGTTCCGTGACCTTTATGTGACTGAGAAAGAGAAGTTACTGGATGTAGAAAGTGACCTTAAGGACTGCAAGGTGATAAGGAGGACTTCACTGATTTACTGTCTAGATTACTCATGCTTTCATTGAGAGTTTTCTTGAATTTTCAAACATTTGTGGTCCAGAGAAACCTAGATAATAATAACAAGGAGTTGCTTGATCTCAAAGAGAACTATATCCAAGTTATCTCAAAGTTAAAGGAAAGG
Source organism: Eutrema heterophyllum (assembly GCA_002933915.1). Taxonomy (NCBI): domain Eukaryota; kingdom Viridiplantae; phylum Streptophyta; class Magnoliopsida; order Brassicales; family Brassicaceae; genus Eutrema; species Eutrema heterophyllum. The sequence goes on from PKMM01034783.1 coordinate 188,237, forward strand.
GAAGCCATCATCTCCAGAATGAAAGCCTCAGGTAACAAATCTAGCTCATGAAAAAATTTAAAGGCTTCCGCTTTCTTGGGGTTTTTTGTTGCTTTTACTGATATTTTCTTGGACAGAGACTTCTTTGATCGACCGTGCAAAGGGGTTACGTTCTGATTTGCAGCATGCGTCAAATGATATAAGTTCGCTGTTCACAAGATTAGGTACTTCTCCTTTCCTATGTCTACGGCTGGAAACAAGATCTGTCAAGTGCTGATTTTACTTGTTTCTGCAGACCAAAAGGACAAGCTGGAATCCGAAAACCAGAGCATGCTTCTAAAATTTGGTTCACAGCTTGATCAAAATCTTAAAGATTTACGCAGAACAGTTCTTGGATCAGTCTCTCAGCAACAGCAACAATTAAGAACTATGGAAGAACATACCCACTCATTTCTTGCTCATAAATATGATGTACGAAAAGACTGTAATACCTTGTCATTCACTTTTTGCTTTGGATCATTTGATCACACTGGTAGTTGATTTACACATGCAGGCAACACGCGATCTTGAATCAAGAATTGGGAAAACAGCAGATACTTATACTTCAGGAATAACAGCCTTGAAGGAACTTTCTGAAATGCTACAAAAGAAAGCCTCCTCTGATCTGGAGAAGATGAACTCGTCTATAGGATCACAAATAGAGGCTGTTGAGAAAGTATGAACAAGACAGAGTGATGAAATTTAAGTGTTTCTAATTCTCAGCTTCTGTTTAGGTGATAATTCAAGTGCCTTTCTCTTCTCAGTTTCTCATTGCATCAGTAACAGAGGCTGCTAAAGTCGCTCAGGACATCCGGGATTCACTTAATGATCAAAAGGAGCTCTTAGCTCTTGCTGCAAGACAACAAGAGCAGGTGTTGTAAAAATCATATGCTGGTTTCTTGTTAGTTGAATTACTTTTCTGAAAATTCAATTCTGTTTTCAACTTATCCAGGGGTTGGTCAGAAGCATGAGATCTGCACAAGAAATTTCCAACGCGGCTTCAACCATTTTCAGTAACATCTACAACCAAGCTCACGGCATGGTGGAAGCCATTAGAGCAAGCCAAACAGAGAAATCGAAACAACTTACTGCTTTTGAAATGATGTTTAAGGTGAGTTGGGGACAAACTCTTATAAACTTCAATTAGATATGTTTTGAGAGGTTCACACGAAACTCGTCGTTACTAAAAACAGGAAGAGGCTGAAAGAGAGGAGAAACAAGCATTAGATGATATCAGTCTGATATTATCAAAGATAACTTCAAAGAAAAATGCAATGGTGAGTTGTGATGACTTCAAAGAAAAATTCACAACCCCATTAGGCCATAATTCTTCAGCAGTTGTGATGATACTTTTTCGTGTTTCTAGGTCTCTGATGCATCACGCAGTATCCGGGCACATGACATAGAGGAAGAGAAGAGATTGCAGGAACAAATGTCTGGCATGCAGCAAGTTTCGATTGGCGCAAAGAAGGAATTGTGTGACTATCTAAAGAAAGCAAAAACGCAGTTCACTGAAAACACAATAGCTTCAGCAGAGTCTATCACAGTCATGGACAGTTACCTTGAAGATTGGTACAAATTCCATCTCCCCTCTACTTCTTTCGAATCACATTCTAGTTTCTCATACAAACATTGTCTGAATTGCAGCCTGGAAAGGGCCAGTGAGTCTAAAAAACTCTGGGAAGCCACTGAGACAGACATAAAGAACCTTAATACGAAGTACCAACAAGAACTTAATGTCACAATGGGGTAAAATGTTTCGTTATGTATCCGTACTTCTTTATATGTTTCTTCCACATCATTTCATTGAATAAAAATTCCTATCTATAGGGACATGGCAAAAGAAAATGACAGGCTGCACAATGAATTTGCATCCACATTCTCCACAATGGATGCTAACTTTGTCACTAGGACTAATGAACTTCAGGCAGCTGTTAATGGTAACCACGCTAAATCCTTGCACCTTTCCTACTCAAGAACCGCTTCCTAATCTTTGGTTTTACAGACTCATTGATGCAAGACCGTGAGAACAAAGAAACAACGGACGCCATAGTCGAGACTTGCATGAAGCAGGTCACGTTATTGCAAGAGAATCATGGAAAAGCCGTATCGAATGTTAGAAACAAAGCAGAACATTCTCTGATAAAAGACTATCAGGTACTGAAGCAGAAGCAATCATAACAACATAAAGAATAACATAGAAAACACTAAGAATTCCTTAGTGTGATCTCTATGTGTATATAATAACAGTAAAGCTTTTTAATACAATGGCCAGGTTGATCACCACAAGAACGAAACGCCAAAGAAACAGACCATAAATGTGCCAAGCCTGGCTTCGATTGAGGAGATGAGGACTTTCTTTTCGAAGAACATTCTCAGCGAAGATTACACAAGCATGGAGAAAAGATCAACTAAACAGGGACAAGACGAAGCTAACAACAGACCTCCATTCTTGGAAGTAAACATATGATTGATTAGACAAAAACAAAAAACAGTATTAGATGTCAATGTATATGTAAACAAAGTCTGTAATTAGTAATGTTTATGGGCTTTTTCTTTACAAATTTGTTGATTAAATATATTGTAAAATAATAATTATCTATTATGTTTTAGAAAAGAAAAAAATCTCAACTAGGCTTGTTCATTTTGGGAATTGGGACGGGAAATCGTGAGAAAGAGGTGAGAACGGATAATTTGGGTATTGAAAAATATTACTCAAAATGTTTCCGATAAAAAAACGGGACGGGCTGGAGAAATTCGGGTAGCTAAAATTACTTCCCAACTCTCAATAATTTGGGTAATTATCAACTTTGGGACGGGTATTTCGGAAAACTTTAGGAAATTTCAGGAAATTTGGGATAATTTTTAGGTATTTTATTATTTTTTAAGGTTTTAATTCTAAAACTGGTAATTAGGATATCTTATCTCAATCATGTTCTCTTCCCTTACCCTTTTCGTACCCATTTGAATTAAATAAATAATCCTGAAAAGTAAATTATTTGAACGGGATTAAGAATGGGACAGAAAATTCGGGATGGGTCTCAGCCGGGACGGTAAACCTGAAATTTCTAAAAAATTGCGGTCTAGCATGTCACAAGAACGATTGAATATACTGATTTTATTATTAATTGAAACATGTATGGTTGAAAAACCCAACTACGTGTCATATTTGAACAGTTTGATTTTTTTTTATTGTTTTTTTTTCTTACAAACCGTTTATGGAATTGGATTTTTTGATGAAGTTTTAAGTCGTTTGTTTTTATTTTTTATTTGTGATTTAGATAAAATATATGAAAAAGACAAAAAATTTAGATTTGCGTACGCTAGCTTGTGTTGTTATGGATTAGTTGGTTACATACTTACATAAGACCGGTTAAATTGGCTAATCTTCTCATTTGTATCAACCAATATATGAAAAAGAAAAATAAAGAGAGACCGAACAAAAACAAGACTTCGCTTTTCAAGAAAACATAATAAAGTCAATATAAGCACATATCTCTAATCCACCACTTACTTTGCTTTGACTTGCTGATCTGTCAAATATTATTGCTGTGTCATGATATCATCACTGATGACGTTCTCAGTAATAACAATATAGAGATAATATTCTTGAGTCTCTTGACCTCTTACCATCTAGATGGACAATGTATTAATACATTGTATCTAAGGCTTTTAAATTGGTCTCAACAGCATGTGTTTGAACAAAATGGAACTTCTCTTCAAACATAATGATGATTGTATAAGAATTTGGATCTGATAAAACTTTAAGATTTAATTTGTTCTGTATTCAAATACCATCCAGTTACTTAAATATAGTAAATTTCCATTGGATGTTTTTTTTCTTTCTTCAACCATGTAATACATGACGGCTGTATTTTCCAATGATAGTCTATAACTATTTTGGTTTAAAATCCTTGACTAAAGAAAACAGAAGATTAGGATATAATTTAATAGATTGGTGGCAAGCAAGTCCAATTATGAAACCAAGTTGCTGGATTTATTCTGTGTTGTATACATTTGTTGACTCTGCTTCTTTTCATTAGATTCACACTTTTAGCAAATAGAAGTTTCTGAGAACTGTGCGATGATGCATTACTTGAAATTAAAGACGATAATACCCTTGCTATTCAACCCGCGTGGTATGCATTTGCGTCTGGCGGTCGAAGGGTGATATTGAAAATGTCAATCTGTCCCAAAGTCAAACAATCAGTGCTGCTTGTTGTTAGAATATTAGTTTAGACGACTTCTTTTGTTCAAACTACAAGAAAGTCCACTTTTAGGTATTTCTCTTATAAATATACGTCACTCCTAACTTCTCAACCTTCATTACAAACTCTCTCAATTCATTTTTTCTTGTTTTTTAACAAACAAAAACTCAATCCTTAATTAATTTTGCTTCCTTAATTCGCAAAATCTTACCGAAGAAAGATGAAGAGAGAAAGATCTGAGTACGAAGAATCCATCAAGAATCTAGACATTGCTAAATGTCTGATGATACTATCACAAACCTCCATGGTCAAACAGATTGGTGTGAACCAATTTACCGAGAGCAACACAAGTAACCCGTTCGAATGCAAAACGTGTAACCGGAGATTTTCTTCTTTCCAGGCCCTTGGTGGACACCGGGCAAGCCATAAGAAGCCAAAGCTAACCGTTGAGCAGAAATATGTGAAACATCCTAGCAACAATTACATAGGAAATCGTATGCACGAGTGTTCGATATGCGGTCAGAGTTTTGGGACCGGACAGGCTTTAGGCGGTCACATGAGACGGCATAGGTCAAACATGACGGTCGAGCCATTGCAGCTCATCTCTCCGCTGATTCCTACCATGCCGGTTTTGAAACGATGCAGTAGTAGCAAGAGGGTTTTGTCTTTGGATTTGAATCTAACTCCCTTAGAGAATGATCTTGAAATTATTTTTGGGAAGACTTTTTTCCCGAACATAGATATGAAGTTTGTTGTTTAGTTTTTTCTTTCTTCATCATTTAGGTTATTAAAATTCTTTTGTATTGTAATTCTCCCATTCTTTCAAACGTTAAGTTGGTTGTCATGTATAAGAAAAAGTTAGCTGAATTATTTTCATTCCTGCAACGAGTACAGCATTTTCATTACTGGGCCAAAAGTTGGGCCAGCATTTTCATTACTGGGCCCAAATTGTTAACAAGAGATTTTTATATTTATCACTAATCTTATATTATTATGTGTTATTATATTGGGTCACATTCACATGAATTGGATATTTTTTTTTTTTTTTAACACTGATACAAATTATGAGAATTACTACAAAGAAAATTCTACAACGGACAACATTACATGTTCCACTAGGAATCACGACCACGATGAACGGTTCCACATGCATCACGCTGAAGATTTCCTTATAAGTTTGCCTCCATTAATCTGCAGAAATTGCATCTTATGAGAATTAAAATTCGTACCTTTTGGCGTAAAAACATTAATGAATTTTTTGGTCAACCACTGGACTAAAGGGCTTCCACGATGAATTGGATTAGTTATGTAACTAATTGTAAAGCTCAATCATTTATGTACCTAGAGTTTTGAGGTGTATCTAAGGTTTTTAAATCTTTTGTGTACATAGATTATAGATTTTTTTTTGGGCTTAAAATAGGTTATATTACTTTCATCTTTTTAGTTTCCTTTACAGAGATATCATTTGGGAATTTCCCAACTGAGAGTTCAAAAGAATAGTGAAAAAGAAGAGTAAACACGAGATCAATCATATACGTAGATTATAGAGTTAAAAGAGAACAAAAGAGTTTGTAGTTAAACTTAATTAAAGTAAAGAAAGATAAAACGAGAAGCATAAACTGTAATAAGGGAGATAGTCTTTGCAGTATTAGCATAATACTTTTTATTCAGTTTCGCTCGTCCTGATAGTAGTCTTTTTTTTTTTTTTTTTTTTTTATTTCTTCTATTGAAAGCAGCGNTATATATATGGTTTTCAGGGATGGAATTGGTACGATTAGATTAATTAATTTGTAAACGCATTCAAATTCATGCATAGGCCAGATTAACGTGTCCATACAAAGGATCGACATTTCTTCATTCCTAAGGATTGAACTTGTTTTTGTAACCATCAATGACGAATTTTGGTTTGTCTTTTTCTTTTCTAGTATTTTTTTAACTGACCTATTGTTAGTAAACAAATATTCCCTTAAATACGATAATAATACAAAACATTACAATAAGTAGCGCTCTAATAGTTTGGACATTGAAGAAAGTCAAAGGTCTTCTCTTTTGGAGCACACAATCAATTGCCAATTTTAGCGACCAATTAAAAAGAGTCATAGTAACATGTGATAGCCACCACTTTTTTTTTTTTTTTTTTTTCCGCTGAAACTTATTCATTATATAAAATATAGTAAGAATACAGAAAATACAGTGTGAAATGTGTTTTTGGTAAACTAAACCGGCGAAAAAAAGAAAATTCCGAAGAAACTAAGCCTGACACACGGGAGACAAAACCAGATACACGGGAAACTAAATCCGAAAAATGAGAAACATAAGGAAAACTAATAACAACAACATAAACCATAATGTTGATAACTCCGAATCCAAACAAAAAAAGCGATCTAACAAGCGAGAATTTCTAAGGCCGAACAATTTATCCTGACAATAAAATGGAAGGTTATACGTGATTACTCAACTCTTTTAATCCAAGGACACACCATGCTGATCGTGAAAATACCAAGTGTTTTCACCTTCCTATCAAAAACCGGAAATGACCCAAACGATTGGGAGAATTTTTTGACCAGTTTTTGAAAGATAAAGAAAACTGTTGACATACTCAGAAAAGAACGGATTAGAGAAATTAAAAACAACGCTTAGAAAAAGAAGATCTATTAATTTGACTCTTATACCAACACATGTAGCAACCGGTAAAGAACCGTAGAAAACTTCAGATACTAGATCCAACAACTCCGATACCACCGCTCAAGAATCTCGAACTCCATGCGAACCCACTCGCCTAACTCACTTCCACGCCAGAAGCTTCACTTTCGCCTGAAAAGTCAAGGCCACTCCAAAAGTTTATGACACAAAGAAAGACAAAAAATATAAACAAAGGCTGGTCAAACGTCGTGGCTGTGAAAGCCCACCGACGTCGACCAGAAGCGAAGCGAAGAGAAAAAAAGTTGTAGAAAGAAGTTGGAGAGAAAAATGGGCGAGAGAAAGTGTCAACCTGAATTTTCAATAGCCACCACTTCTCTTTTACCCAAAAAAAGAAAAAAAGAAAAAAAGAAAAAAAGAAAAAAAAAAAAAAGCCACCACTTCTCAACGACCACTACCATCACATGGTCCACATCTATACAGTTTACAAAATATATTCATTCGAACAAGTACAAATATATAAAAGACAAACATGTAATATACGCATGCGCGTCAATACTTTTATAATATTGTACTATATAGTTCGATGTATCGAGTTTTGATTCTGAAAATTTGGAGATTGTATTTGAAGGTCTGTATGTTGTATATAAGGGACCCACCGGTTCAGTTTTTTTTTGTGCAAAAATTTAATTTCATTACTTAAATTTCCGGACTAAGTAGAAAAAAATGAGTTATAAAAACTCTTAGGTTAATACAATAAACATTGAAATCAAGAGAGATTAAACTAGAGTAATCTCCATGATAGGATACAACGAATCCAAGATTGGATGCGTCCATGGTTCAACATTATTATGAGCCATAGGGCAACAAAAAAATTTAGACCCTTTAAATTTATTGTTTTGTTCATTTTTTTACTAAATTATTTTTTTTAAATAACTTTTTGTGTAATGGTTTTATAGAATTTGTTATTAAAAAATACTTATAAAATATTTTATGGGCCCTTTTCAATTTCATTATTATTATTATTATTTAATAAAAAATCGGAGCCTTTAATTATTAGGACACGGGGTTGGGATCCGGGCCGTCGCATTGCTCGCCCTCCCTATTGACCTGGCTCTGGTCGATAGAACATTACCGACGAAGCCAGAAAGTTGGAAATTAGTCACTTTGTCTTGTGACGTTGAAGAACCGCTCATACCGTCGAATCTCTTTGAGATGACAAACCGGTTAGCAAGTTCAAAAGTTTATTCGATTTTAAGGCCGGAAAAAGACTCCTCTCATCGAGAGGGAAGTTGGTGGAAAAGTTTTCCCCGTAACCGAGAAATATGATGGAAACGATCTCTCCCAAAGGGAGGAAGTTGAAGGCGGTAGCCGCCTAGCACAGTAATAGCCGAGCACATCTCGGCAGATTGGCCAAATAAATCAGCAGTTTTGAATCGTGGTGGGCTGGAGAAAGGGCCATCAAATTGTAAGTGTGTCGGGCTGGAAACAGAGGAATTCATATTGGGCCAGGCCCATTTTGATCCTTCGCCGGATCCTGTCTGAAATTTCGAGAAACCGGAGCCGGACGGTAAAAAGAGCACGATTCTCTGAGAATTCGTCGTTGATGTAAACCTTCCAGCCGGGGGAGGGACTGTGTCGGAGTACGGCGTCAGATGGTGTAGAAACGTTGAGAGATCTCCGACCAGTCGGGGAATTGTGACCGAGGAAGAGAGAGAGCTGCGGATTAAACGGCCGCCGAATCTCGTACTTAATGCGTCGAAAGTAACATATTGCCTTCTAGAAGCTCACCAGTGAAATCTCCCTGGAGAGTGCCCACTTTTGAGATGAGATCTGATTTTGTGCAGGAAGCGGCAGCGGTGAACGGTTTGGATCTAGCAGCTCCGGCAGAAGGAGAGAAAGCTGCGGCGAGGAGAAGAGCCTTCGCGAAGTTAGCAGAGGCGTCGTCGGCGATGAGGCCAGGCGGCGAAGTGTGAGGACAGAACATTACATGATCTCGCCGGTAACCATGGAGAAACGAGCAGACGGAGTCGGAAAGCGTGGAACCCAGCGGAAAGCGATATCGCCGGCAACGGCGGTGGCATGCCGACGGATTGGGAGAGACAGATCTTCGGGAGGATCCTGGATAGCCCGAGAAGGTGAAGCTTCGCCGCACAGGGAGAGGAGGATGGTTGCCGGTGGATGAAAACATGTTGGTCTCGCTCAGTGGCTACCTCGAACTCCGGGCCTGGGAGAAAAGAAGCTAGGGCGAACTTACTAGATTTCGATTTTTAATTATTTTTTTTAAATCCCCACCGGTTCAGCTTTTTTTTTTTTTTTGGTAAAACCCACCGGTTCAGCTTATATGTATGTTCATGTGGATCCATGCATTTGGAATCGTTGTGCCAAAAGTAACGTAGATTTTTAAATTCTGATCTGATCCGACTTCAAAAATTGGGTTAGGAAAGGAGTGTTTAACACTAAAACATTTGAATTTGTTAAGACCAATTAAGTTCGATTGAGCTTTAGATGTTTCATATCGGGCTTATCAGATTTTAGGCTGGTCACTGTTGAATAAATTGTTTTGCTTGTTTATAAACTGTATTAATTATAAAAGGAAAATTAATTCCATGGCTTATATAATATAACTAACAAGGGATTATTTTGGAAGATCATATTCTCAATATGGATTCCTCAATATCGTCCATGCATATGAGATATATAAGACACTTGTGTGTTCTCAGCATCGTATGCATTATTTTGGAAGATCATATTCTCCACTCGGTAATCTATCAAATGCTCGTTATTGCACAACTCTATTGGTTATTAATGGTTGTGTGTGACCACTAAAATTACTTATTTTAAACAATACATAAACAACTAGCTAGAAATATATGATGCATGAATCACGTATATCACATTAACGTATAATATATCAGCACTTGTTAGTATGAATAGGTCGTATTAACTAGTACGCGGAATATCCCATTTATTCGAACAAATCATTGGTTAAATAATAATTAATATGTTTTGATTGTATTTTTCTGTAATTTGGGTCGGTGGTGGTGCTTTCCAACATTTTAGGATACTAGCAAAGATGGAAATTTATCTCAACGAACCCGATGGTCCAAGTTCGATTAATTGTCTGCATTAGAGATTGTAATAGCATATTATTTATTGGTCTAAGCGGGTAGTTGAGTCATCAAAGGAATTTAATTAATGAGATCAATGTCATGTTCTAATATTAACTATTTATAAAATGATTAATATCAATGTAATGCTTACTTAAGTTAATAATAAGAGAGTTTAATCAAATTCTGTTTCGGCGTGATTCTCATGAATGAGAAAACTAAAAGGAGATTATTCACGTCATTACTTAGCTAATTATGACTAACCGAATATCAATTACAAGCTGATTAAAACTCCTAATTCAAAACACTAACTATTAGCCATGCATAATAAATATTTAAACGGTAAAAGAGTCAAATGGCCAAATCGATAACTATATTTTTGGATAATCGTGCATGATATATGATGCAAATGACTTAACTTTTTTTTTTTTAACTATCTATAGTTTTACTAAATAGAAAATGTTGGAAAAACAGAAACAAACTTATAAAAATTTGCAAATGGTATGGTATATACACACTGTAATCACGTTTTTAAAGGCGAAAGACATGGTATAGATGATTTTCTTATAAACGATACTATTTAAATAAAGTGAAATTTATGGTGTAGATAGCATTCGTAATCGTAGCCGATAAATATATATAACCGGTTGCTATGTTAAGTTATACCATCTTCCCGGGATAGACTACATATGCATACTTGGTTTGAAAATAGACTTATGAAACTAGCTCCAGCTGGCCAATCCAATCTCATCACTTATTTGCGATTGATTTCAACCATAACCACGCTCATAGCAATTTGATTTCAAACAAATACAAAGATTATTAGTTTTGGGTAAAGGATAAAATTGAAAATTAATTTGAAAAGTTGTATCAAAAATATAAAACGATAGTTTTTTTAAAAAGTTTTTTTTTTAACTCTGAACGATATTTTTTTGTGTGAAACCGAGAGAGTATTGCCTTTGTTCAATTTTGTAGAACAACATCTATTATGACTTTTGTCTAAATTGATTTTTTATTATTTCCTATCATGTCGTATTTACAAATTAAAAACCAATGAAAAATAATTAAATGTTTTCACTAAAATGAAATATGTTTTTTAATATATAAATTATACTCATTACATCATATAGCAATTTCTTTTTAGAAACAAAACCAAAGTTTTACTATGTTCTTTGATTCAATTTATTTTATATATTTGTAATTAAAGTCAGGATTTTTCATTTTATAAGTTTACGGCATAATCATTTACCTTTACACTTTTCACAGCATTTACTTTTACATTTATGTTTGTGATACCCTAGTATAATAGAGTATGTGTGGTATGTAATGCTAAATGCTTTTCCACTAGAAACTTCTAAGAATTATATCGTAATTAAATAGAATGAGAGCGATATATTAATCACGATGCACGCAGATTAGAAGAATTATATCATAATTATAAGAAGAGTGGGTAACTTGCCTGCCAAAGCTGGCCATATGAGAGCACTTTCTAGGAGAGTAGTGGTACCAACTTCCCCTTTTCATACAATATTAAGATCCAAATCATTGATCTCTAAACTCTATTATCACAAGAAACATTCATCAATTAGGTTCTTGTTTTCAAAAACAAACAACTTAACAATAAGAATTAGAAAAAAATGAGCTTTACAAAAAGTGTTGTATGAAGCCGTAAGTTTGTAATGGGCATTTTTAAAGCAGCGAAATACAAACTAAATAAGAGATTACCTTCTTCTATAAAAAAAAATCAAAGCGTTAGAACGTAGTCAACGTACTAACAAAGTAAGAGAGAACGAGAGTATTGCGAGTAGTATGTCTAATTAGTTAAGTAATCCTTTGATAACAATTATTTTCTAACAAAATAAGTCTCTTTTCATATTATTCATTAATATCCGATCTCTATTTAAATGTATAAGTAAATCATGTCTATCTCTATTTAAATGTATACCATGTTGGATGAAATTGACTCATTAGATAAATTGGAAGCAAAACTAAATGTAAACACAAGTAAATATATTCTTGGGATTATTGCAAAAAAAATTATGACCTTAATTGATTTTGCAAAAATATATTTCACTTCTGAAAAATACAGGTCAATGCCTTCGCCTCCAAAGTCACACATGACCTCTTATTCACTTACCACATATGCATTACCATTATACCAAAATCGTTTTTGTTGTCCTAACCGATATAAATATATATATATATATACATATATATATTAAAACGATGTGTTTTGTCCTTTGAATATTATTGTCTTTCTTCTTCGTTTCATATGAATTATCGTTAAAATATACGTTTCTTGCCAAAATATCATTTACTTACCAAAACCGCGAAATCACGTTTTCCCGCCAAAACCGTAAAATCAGGTTTTTCCGTCAAAACCGCAAAATCAGGTTTTCCCGCCAAAACCGCAAAATCAGGTTTTCCCGTCAAAACCGCGAAATAACGTTTTCCCGCCAAAACCGCAAAATCAGGTTTTCTCGTCAAAACCTCAAAATCAGGTTTTCCGTCAAACCCGCTAAATCACGTTTTGCTGCCAAAACCGCAAAATCAAGTTTTCCCGCCTAAACAGCAAAATCACGTTTTCCCCTCAAAACCGCAAAATCAGGTTTTCCCGCCAAGACCGCGAAATCACGTTTTCCCGCCAAAATTGCAAAATCAGGTTTTCCCGTCAAAACCGTGAAATCACGTTTTCCCGCCAAAACCGTTAATAAGTGATTTTGCGGTTTTGCCGGAAAACGTGATTTTGCGGTTTTGGCGGGAAAACGTGATTTTGCGGTTTTGACGGGAAAACCTTATTTTGCGTTTTTCCCGCCAAAATTGCAAAATCAGGTTTTCCCGCCAAAACCGTTAATAAGTGATTTTGCGGTTTTGGCGGGAAAACGTGATTTTGCGGTTTTGACGGGAAAACCTGATTTTGCGGTTTTGACGGAAAACGTGAATTTGCGGTTTTGGCGGCAAAACCGTGATTCCGCAGTTTTGGCGGGAAAACGTGATTTCGCGGTTTTGACGGGAAAACCTGATTTTGCGGTTTTGGCGGGAAAACGTGATTTTGCTGTTTTGACGGGAAAACCTGATTTTGCGGTTTTGGGGGGAAAACGTGATTTCGCGGTTTTGGTAAGTAAATGATATTTTGGCAAGAAACGTATATTTTAACGATAATTCATATGAAACGAATAAGAGATGCAATAATATTCAAAGGACAAAACACATCGTTTTAATATATATAAATATACTTATATTGATTATGACAACAAAAACGATTTTGGCATAATGGTGATGCAGATGTGCTAAGTGAATAGAATTTCATGGTTCGAATCTCGATTTTGCATTATCTGGTTTAAAAAAAAACATGCAAAACGATGTCGTTTTAGTAATCGATACACGACTATATACGTTTTAAAAAATCTATACACGGCCATGGACAGTTTTGCAGATGACTTTGCAGGTGAGAGAATTGACCTGCATTCTAAAGGTGAGATATATTATGAGTGTTTTTGCTGTAATCCCTATATTCTTATTCTTTTATTGTTAGACTCTGAGTTCTATACTCACATCCACATTGACATAGTACCATTCTAAAGCTGAAATTTCTTCTGCAATATATTACTCATGCATGGCATTTCATGCTTCTAAGATCATCATTACCATTAATTATTGTTTTCCATTCTCCTTTTTATAAAATATAGATCAAACATGCATGCATGTGCATCTATTTGGGAACTTAGCTTTTTAGCAAGTGAGTTTAATTATCAGAACACTTGATTGTAGTCACTAATCACTAATCATATCGTTACAATTCTAATAATTGGATTACACTTTAGTTCTTTAGCCTTTTTCTGATTTTTATTCGCCGTTTGTAGATTAACTAACCAAACCCCCACTTTTCATTGTTTCATTCCATCTGAAAACGCTCGTTGGCTTTTTCGTATTTAATTAAGTAACATATTCTTTCAATCATATATTTTAATATTCTCGAGATCTTGCTGATGAAACAAAATAAACGTATAGATTTGGTAACTTTAGTGTTCGTAGTTTATAAGTCGAGAACAAAAAAATCTTTGTAATTATTAATTCACTACAGAAAACAGTTAACTGATGGATTTTATCCGTCGATTCTAAATTATTGAAAATTAATAATCGTTAGAAATCAGTCAGAAAATTTCGAATGGATTCAAATCTATCAAGAATTTGTCATAAATTTCCAACAGATTTTCAACATAATTTCTGATTGATCTCTCTTAATAGTTTTTCTTTAGAGCTAAACTGTATGATTGTTATCTATATGATAAACTGAAATATGTACACTACATAATAAACATGGAGTTCTTTCCTCATATAAGCATAAGCTCACATTCTATTGTTTTATACTCTCTGTTTTCGTGTGTTTATTTAGTGGCTGTATACTCTTGTTGTTACTCGGACCTAAAGTTTTGTTTAAAAATTAGGATTAGACGACACCTAGTAAAACTTTGTGACCACGACTCATTATCTTCCTTAAATTGTAAACTTGAATAATCGCCAACTAAGCTTATAGTATTCGTCTTTTTATCAACTTTACTTGTTTTAGTCCCTTTTATTTTTCTGTCAACTACCTTGTTTTATTACTTAATGGCTGATAATATGACTTTAATGACACATGTGATCAAGAATTTAACTTTCATTACTAAGCTTATATAGTATTCGAAATATTTTTGTTGTCCGACTTCATGTCTGTTCGTTTTTTTTTATGTACGTCAAGGATAGCTAATTTATCTATATTCCCATGGGGTAGTTTAATTCACATTAAGTCAATTATAAACTACATATAATCTACGATTACAACATAATAAATATATATATATATATATAATTATCAGAACCATGCATAACTAAATTAATCCATACCAGATGAGAACACGACCGATGCATTTTCAATTTTGGATACTCCGAAAATATGAATCTATTATTTGCAATTTCTAAGGTCGTAAGTGAAAATTTAACTATTCTATTTTAACCGTATCTGTTTTAAAGTTATATTGATACGGCTTAGGTCATTTAGTTTCATCATAAGAATTTTTATATTAATATATTTGACTAAAATGTAATTGTTGATTGATAAAAGGGTGATTTAGGTGTATATGGTAGGTTGACCAATTAATTAGGTAAGTGTTATTAACTTTTTGTAAATTAAGTAAGTAAGAAAGAGAAAAAATGATTAAACCCAAAATGTCCTTTGTACTTTTAAATATTTACAGAAATGTCATTGGTGTGAAACTCATTTTCTGATAGAAGAATCCGGCGACACTGTTCATCAAAAGGTCGGCGGTACTATTCATCAAAACTCGACGATCACTGTTCATTACCAGAAAACACAAATTGTTAGCATCGTTAACATTGTCATGCTAACCCAGTTATCATTGTTAGCATCGTTAACATATAGTTAGTATCGTTAACATTGTCATGTTAAACCAGTTATCATTGTTGGCATCGTTAACATATAGATAGTATCGTTAACATTGTCATGTTAAACCAGTTATCATGTTCATTTTTGTGAAATTGTCATGTTAATCCAGTTATCATATCATAAATTCTCGCGTTAATCTAGTTAACATCGTCGGTGTTATTGTCTTGCCATCGTTGTTATCGTCGGCCGCCGGTGTTATCGCACATCGCCGCTGTTATCACCGCCGGTGTTATCGCCGCCCGCCTGTGTTATTGTCCGCCGGTGTTATCCGCCGGTGTTATTCGCCGGTGTTATCCACCGGTGTTCTTCTCTTTCTTCTTTCTTTTTCTTCTCTTTCTTCTGGTTCTTATTTCTTCTCTTTCTTCTAGTTCTTATTTCTTCTCTTTCTTCTCCGACGAGATGAGAAAGAAATGGTCACATGTAATTAGTTAGAAAATGTGAGGATAAGTTGGACATTTTAATGTGAATAGTAAGTGTCGTACAGTGCCAAAAAAAGGGGCGTTAATTTTGATATTATAAAATCATAGAGAGTGCAATTACCTTAATAAAAATCATCTTAGCTGATGCAACTTGTGTTGTCATTTTACATTGATTCAGTAATCCGCATGCATACAATATGCACTTTAATAAAGAATACTTTCATCAATATATAT
>PKMM01034783.1:204458-236300 GCA_002933915.1 Eutrema heterophyllum
TAAAATAATATTTTATTAATAAAATATTAAATATATTGAGATTTTATATTTATATTTTTTTTTAATATCAAAATTTATTTATTTTCTTTAAAAATAATATATAATTTTTTTTAATTTATCATTATTTTAATTTTTTTTTTATTATTATTATTTTTTTTTCGGATCCGGATATCTTAATTTCTGGGCGGATATCCGAAGTCCGGATATCCGAGAGCAACGGATCCGAATCCGGATAGTTAAAACTCGGATCCGGCGGATTATTCTTACACATGGATGCACTGTATTATTGAACCCTTGTATAAAAAAAATGTATTAGATGTATAGATGATTCGTAGATTGGCTCTAATTAGAAAACCTACGTTATTTTTTTGTTCAAATTACTTTTTCAATAAAATGGATCTGTGTAATGATTTTAAATTAATGTATAGAATTTTATCTCAATTTTATATTCAGTGTTCTAAGAAGATGGAACGTTTATAAAGAGGTTTCAACTTTCTGTTTTTCTATTTTAGTGTATGATTATTTAAAAAAAAAAAATTATACTGTAAATAATCAGTTTTCTATAATAGAATGATGCATCTAGCTAATCTAACTTTATTCCGCTTAGATATCTACCAATTGCACTTTGTGTTAACCTATGTTTCTACTGAAACCACAATACGTAAAATGCATTATATAGTACACACAAATATTTTTAATAATATTTGAGAATGTTCACCTCATTCTTCTTCGAACAAATTAATTTCACCGGCTTAATCATAAAAGTATATGCTAACAGTAATATAATATTTTTTATCGGAATCGAAATTTGGATAATATGAGGTAGGGAATATCAAGAGGTTTAAGATAATTAAACAGGACTTGTCGCTTGTAAGTCTAAAATCCGACGTGCATGTTAGGTCGCCCGCATTATTTCAATTCACCTACGTATATCCGTAGAAATAAGCCACAGTTGCAAAATGTTAAATCTTTTAATAGTTAATTAACCAAATGGAGAAATATATAAGCGATAAAAAAATATGCACATTGGAAGCTTCTTCGACTAGTCAAACATCTACAACTCCGAAAGCACAAAATAGATTAAGAAGTTAATAAGCATTAGAGGAGAGGTTAATAGTTGTTAATACATTGGGGAACATAAATTTTCATATCAGCTTAAAAATGGATCGATAAGATCATATCAATGGTGAAAGGGACAGGAGATCAATAAATGTGAGAATTTAACCTACCTGATCTATAAATGTTGCGTTAATATTCGGAACGTAGATAAATCAGGACGTGTCGTCTGAGATTATGTGATTAGTTGGTCACTAGTTATATTTAAATGCTGGTTTGTGGGATTCTGATTGGTACTCGATACTATAATAATAAAGGAGTTGGAACACATGTCCGAGTGTGAAGCACGATGACGATTCGTAGGTTCTTTGTGGGTTAGTCAAAAAAAGGGCCTTCAACAAAGTTCAAAATTTCCGAGGTTTTTTAATCACTACACACACATATATAGCTGTGTGTATGTATGGCTCTAATAAATAAAAATAACAATAAAATGTTTAAAGCGTGTAAGGAATTAATAAGTTTTTTGTGTTAATGGTGCAGAAGTATAACTTTAGTATTCATGAAAGACAGTCCAATAGCATTGTATGTTGGCTGTAAATTTAAAGATGAATAATTGGCTTAAACCAATAGTTCCTTAAGATTGCTGCTCTTACATGTTTGAAGTATCAAGTAGATATATATGAAAACATGCAATCCTATCATGTGATTCATTTCTTCAGATTAAATTACTCATTAACTAATTATAACACTTCAACAATTTCCTCTGAGATCTTAATTATTTTTTCGTTTATAAATAAATAATGCAGCTTCGTTTGTTTTAATCCTCTAATTATGGTTCCAATTTTATTGAATGTCCAAACGAACACTTTATTACATTACCTCTTAAAGGGTTTAATACACTTAAAATAAAAGTTATGTAGCATTTAGCAAAAACAAAAACAAAAACAAAAACAAAAAAGGTGTGTAGCAAAAGTGGATCTATTTCTTAAAAAAAAAAAAGGTGGATCTATTTTATTTTAATATTTTTAATGGAAAAATAGCAAGTTCAAAGATAAAAGTAGAATAGTACAAAGAAGTAAAAAAAAAAAAAAAAAACAGAATAGTACACATTTTCAATTTTCAAAAGAACTTAACTGATTTGACCAAGACATTTGTACGGTGTGTGTCAACACTGCCAATTGCAGTTTAATTTGCACACTTTGTTTTTACCAGGTCAGAAAAAGCATCTTATTTTCTTTTTGAGGAAAAAAACTAAGAAGGGGTGTAAGAATTAATTAATTTTGCTTGGAAAAAAAATGAACAGATTAATTTTTCAAATGTCGTAAAAAAAAATTAAATTTTCGAATAATGATTTGTTAGTACTGGAACTCCAAAATTTTGTGAGATTTAAAATGTCACATGTTACACTGTGCTGAAAAGGCTAATTTTGATCTCTATTTTCATTTCATTTAAATATCAATTTTCGAAGGAATTTTATAGTAAAATAAACAAATACTGGAGCGGACGACTGAATAGTTGAGCTCATAATTAGTCGTAAGATTAGTTAATTTTCTTATTGTAAGTAAATACTAGTTGTTTTATATTATATTCATAATTTCAATGTTAAGACAACCGTGGGCTTAATGTGAATTTGTTCCAAGAAGTCAACCATACGAGGAGATTCTTGCGAGGGAGATGCAAAGGAGTTGACCGGAATTTATAAAATAGTCGTTAGAACTTATAAAGTGTAACTTATGTACTCCAGAAATAATTTAGGTTATGTAATTTTAAGCGAATCCCAGTCACGAATTGTTCATTTTTGATAACTATAGAATTGGAACTTGAAATGGTAAGTTTTCCAAAAATATTTTTACACAACTACAAGTCTACAACTAATTTTTATCCGGTAAAACCTTTTATCTACGAATAGAGCCAAATCTTTCAAACTTGAATAATTGATGGATAAATGTTTTTTTTTTTTAACTTTAATAAATGTTGTACTCTTATGAATATGTAAAACCATCTATAATTTTTATCCAGTTTCACACTCATATACTTAATTGTTCTCTTAACAATACTTTTTTTTTCCTGTCTAAACCTGAGTTTGCATATTGACGTAAACAAAAGTTAAGATAATGCAAAAAAACGCGTTCACTTAATCTTGGTAAATTGTTGAGATCTCCATAAATTTATCGGAAAATAGAAAGAAGATATGGAAGCTTTGTATCATAATCAGTAAATCCTGAAATATAAAAATCTATTTTTTTTTCCCCTGCAAAACTATAAAGTTTGATACATAAGTACGCATAACCTTTTCTGGATTCACACACTAATTTCTAGATCTCCCAAAACCAAAAATATATATGGGTTTCCAAATCCTACACAAGACTGCCTAGATAAAATCCATGGATATCCAAATCATATAAGAGAATTTCAATATACGAAAAAAAAAAAATTTGCATAAGTTTCATATCTGCATGCCTGCTAATTAACACGATTGCCATAACTTTCTTCTTACAATCTTCCATCACTATTCACTTTTTATAACCTTGCCTAGTTAATGTAAAATATCATTAACAATTAAAATATCACATATTAAATATTTGACTATATTGTTCCAATCAGTCCACCTCACACAAAACACAACTTTTATAAATTCCATTTACAGGCAGGCCAATTTTTTCACTCGTTCTTCTCCAGAGGCCACCAAAACGTCGCCGTATAAGTGCACAACGTCTCTCTTCATCCTTCACAACTTTTCTCTCTCCCTCAATTATCTGACAACTTTCTCTCCTCAAAACCAAAAAAAAAAAGAAAAAACGAGAGAACACCCAAATTTAAACTGGCCCTTCTCCATTTTCGTTCACAAAATATCGCTTTGTATAGCTTATACTCATGTAAGTATAGCTTTTCCTTCAAGTATGCAATAATTACTGCTGCCATAACTCATGTAATTTCCGATTTGTTCGTTGACGAAGTCGTTTTCGGACAAACTGTTTATTGTCTGAACCTACAAATGTCGTCGCTTGAATTTTCCGCGCACTTCCGCCTTCTTTACTTGCTCTGTTTTTTTTCTTCATGACAGCTCTGTTTTCTTATTTTCTCCTTCAACACCACCACAGAAAAAATGGGTTTCCCTTTTTTTAATAGAAATGTTTGCCATTCCCTTTTTTTTAATCATTCCTTTCATTAATTACCAAATCGATCTCGTTATTGCAAAGATGGGTTCTTCAAATTATACATAGGTACACTCATATTTTCTGATAATAAGCTTTAAAGTAATCCCTTTTTTTCTCCTTTCCAAATTCTCTTATTTTACAAGAAAATAAGAATTGAGTAAAATTTGCAACTTCTGGAATCCAAATCTCGATATTTATTTCGAGATAAATGAAAAAAGCAAAAACAAAAAAAAGGAAGAACATGTGTTAATTATATTTCCCAACATGCATTTATATAATTCTCTTTAATTAGGACCTTGGAATTGATTATTTTTATAGTTTTCAAAATATCTGTCTCAGATTCTCCTGCAACTAGGTTTTTTTCTATTTCCCGTTGAACTTCTTTGCTACTAGTATTATATTTATGGTTCAAATTTTGTCTGCGTTTTCTTATTTTACCTTTTAATTTCTGTCTTTCTTGCTCTTTGATTGGACCCAAATTGCTCAATAAATATTATTCTTATTGTTTTCGTCATTATTTTGCTTTCTCTTACGCGTATTAATATATTGCTTGCCTCTTAATTACCAGATCCTCATCCTATATCAGCCTCATATTCTGGTTTCTGACTTTGTACACAAAAAAGTGGCGAAAAAAACGGCAGAGCGTGTTCGATTACAGAAATATGGGGAAGATCTTGAAATCTAAGGTACGCTCTTAAACCACCCGTCGTTTTTTACTCTTCCTTTTTGTTTCTGTCGCTTAAACACGGCCGCGTTTTGCAGTCTTCTTGGCCCAGAACCGTCGTGAGGAAGTGGCTAAACTTACGTAGCAGCGCTTACGAATTTCACTCAGATTACCCAGTCACAGGTAAGAGATTAGCTCGTGCCGTTTTGGCTCTTCGTTTCTGGGCTTCGTGCCGTTTTGGATCTTTGTTTCTAACTTCCCGCCGTTTTCGTAATTTCTCGTCGACTTAACGGAGGTTTTTTTTTTCTGTTACAGGGAAGATGGAGCCGACTCAGACGAGGAGAAAAAGTTGCTCCGGCGGTGATTACTACATGATCGTACCGGAAAAGTTTCCAGGTAAATATAATTATTAATATTAAATAAACAGCTCATGAAAAAAGGAGTTTTATTTTTATTATATAATTTTGGGGCATTGAAAACGGCGTCGTATCTGATGTCCGAAACCGTACTTGAATTGGGACAGTCCGTACAAAGCTTTGGGTCCATTGTTAGCCGTAGGATTAGACATCTGCGTTAAACACGACGGCAAATAAACGTTGGAAGGGAACCGAGATTTTCTCTTGATAATCGTGTTATAAAGTAAGTAATAAAATGAGATTAGTTGTAACATCTGTCTCCACGTGTAGGGCGAGAGATTGGTTTTAGACTGTAAGTTAAAAAAAAGTCTTCAGTTTTAGGTGTACTTGCTATCTCAATTCACCAGTTTCTGTTTTATTATACATATCTTTGTCTGATTATAATTTCTTAAAGACTAAATACATAATTACTTGATTTTGTTTATGTTTTGTGGTTGAAATAGGTTGGTTGGGCCAAGCAAATGGGGATTTAAAACAACCAACCGGTGAACATGTGACACGTGTTGATGACAAACTTGATCTCAAGTAATAAATAATTTTCATGATTATATATATGTATATATTTATTTATAAATAATTAGCAATGGTTATTAACATCTTCTTTTTAATTCTTGATGATTAGAATGTTCGTCGGGACATGGAACGTGGGAGGGAGGTCGCCACATGAAGGATTAGACCTAAAAGATTGGCTTAAATCTCCCACCGATGCCGACATTTACGTGCTAGGGTATGCGTATAACCATATTAATGTTTGATATATTTGTAAAAAATATAGAACATGACAAAACCAATATTTACGTTCTCTTATTACGTTTGATATATTTGTACTATAATTATATAATCATTGATTTTTTTTGTTTTGTTTAGGTTTCAAGAAATCGTGCCGTTAAATGCCGGAAACGTACTTGGAGCAGAGGACAATGGCCCTGCGGCTAAGTGGTTGTCTCTTATCCGAGAAGCCTTGAACAACAACAACAACTTATCACAAAATGACCTCGAACTTTCTAAAAATCACAGAACCTCCTTCGAACATACGAAGTCATCACAACAGACCCGTCTCAGCTTTTCCAGTCTCCCGGATGATAACCCAGTTGCATGCAATTCAACACCTCCTCGAGGCTATTCCCTTGCAGCGAGTAAACAGATGGTGGGAATCTTTTTGTGTGTGTGGGTAAGAGATGATCTCCGGAAACGTATTACCAACCTCAAGGTTTCATGCGTTGGTCGTGGCATCATGGGATATCTTGGAAACAAGGTTAGTCTAAGATTTGCATATAATTAAGAAAAATCAGTAGCTTTTGTAACGCTGATTCTAAGGCTTGTTAGCTAACGATGCAATTATTCCTCTGTGTAGGGCTCGATATCGATCAGCATGTCATTGCATGAGACGAGTCTATGCTTTGTCTGTACGCATCTTACGTCTGGAGAAAGAGAAGGCGATGAGGTCCGAAGGAACTTAGATGTGACGGAAATATTAAAGAGGACAAGATTTTCGCGTTCTTCTAAAGATTCTTGCCCCGAAACGATAATGGACCACGAGTAAGTCGTCTACGAACAATGTAACGTCAGAAATCGAATACCAGATTCTCTTAGATATATTTTAATTGTTTTATCATGTGGTTGTGTTACAGTAAAGTAATATGGCTCGGAGATTTGAATTATCGGCTAAGGGCGAGCAGTTACGTGCATGAACAGCTTAGGAATCATGATTGGGAAGCACTTCTAGAGAAAGATCAGGTCAGTAACTTTTAATTTAAATTTTATTGGTTGTTTATATAATTACTTATTTAAGAGTACTTAAACTAAAAGCTTTCTTTCGTTTTTACTTTGCAGCTAAAGATAGAACAAAGAGCTGGCAGAGTTTTTCAGGGATGGGAAGAAGGAAGGATTTATTTCGCACCAACATATAAATATCTAATAAACTCGGATAATTACGTTGTCCAAACCGAAAAATCAAAGGAAAAGCGCAGAATACCGGCTTGGTAAGCTTCCATCATCGAAAGACAATATACATGAATTTATAATTTTTTTGATTAAACATTTATGTTGGTGAAATTTTGTTTGTTCTAACGTTATATTCAAAATCATTTAGGTGTGACCGAATATTGTGGAAAGGTGACGGGTTGAAACAAATTTGGTATGTGAGAGGAGAGTCGAGATTCTCGGACCACAGACCGGTTCAATCTCTATTTTCGGTTCATATTGATTTAACTCTGAATCAATCGAACCGGAAAACTAAACCGATTAACCAAAACCATCGTCCCAACCCAGTCTTGCCTTACACGTGCCACGGGAAAGTCCAGGCTGAAGAGATCTTGTTGCTCACACGTGCACAAAGTTGTATAGACACACAACCTAGACTTATATCGTCTGCTTCCTAATAATTTATTAGTTTCTTTGTTTTTCTTTCCTTTCTGTTACTTTTTGGATGTTTTCATGTTGCCAAAGAAGAAATGACACATGGATTCATAGGATTGGACAGTGGAGCTTTCAAATTGGCAAAAGCAAGATTGTTAAGTTATTTTAATATTGGGTTAACTCTTTTTTTCTTGTTTCCCTATATTAGCTAAATTTTGTGTAGAAAAGATAGGGATTTTTTTTGGTTTACAATTGTGAGTTTAGTTGTTGACTTTGTTTATAAAGTGAAAAAAATACGCTTTTGTTTGTAAAAGTAAAATGAAAAAAAATAAACGCTTTTTGTTTATAAAAATAAAAAGTAAAATGAATATCAACGTTGTGTTTGGTCAGTGATAAAAAAGTCGGGTATGTGTCCGTCCGTCCTGAATTCGTCACAAGTTGGGAATAACTATTTATATTGTTTGGGTTTTCACAAGAGGTGAAAAACTTTTTTTTTTTTTTTTTTTTTACCGTTTTTCGGCAATTAGACAAATTTCATAATGGGCCCAAACATGAAAGACCAAATCGCTTGAGCTTCTTTCTCTCTCGCTTCTCCAATCGTCGTGCAGAGCAGTTAGTGGCCTTAAGGCTTACTAATAAATCTTAGAGAAAAAAAAGTCAAAAATCGCAGTGGTGGTCACACTTCGCCGGCGATATTTCCGATCGTCCTCTCGCTCCAGTTAACTTTCTAAACTTCATCGTGGAAATTCTCACTGATCACAGGTGACCCGATATTGCAGCAGTGTGTGTTCTTCTTTGTGTTCTTGTTCTTCTGTTTTGCTTATAGGGTTGCTAATATCTGAAAATTGTACCTCACTATTTCCCGATTTTGGAGTTTAAGAGACTGATGAGTTGTTTTCGAAGCTTCTGGTATCTGGTTATGTTTTCTTGTGTACGCTTCAATTTTTCGGAGCTAATTCGAATTTTCTGTCTGTATACAGCTTTGTGTTGATGACCATATAGAGCTACGATAGCTCTCTGGTTTTCTTCTCCGTTTGCCTTTTGGTATTCTTAAAGTTGAATCCACTCCAATTTCAATTCTGAATGTCTGCATTGCTGCTGCAAGGGCAGGCTTAAGGTGCCATACGAAGAAACTTGGGAGAACAATCGAGAAATATGGTATGAAAGTATGAAACTTTATATTGGTTTTGTATTAATTTTTTTTAGGGTTTCTCGTTAAGATATCTAACTTTTGTGGGGGCAGAAACTTTAGTGCAAATGAATAATATACGGGGAAGCTCTTTTACTTGGACAAAGCTTTATGATTGTCCATTGAAACATGTGGGTATCAGAGGATCCACAATTCGTAATTTGATTATGGAATAACGTCTGATTTTAATTGATTTTGTGAGTTTGAAGCTAGTAATTGCTTGCTTGCTGGATCGAAAAGGTAAGCTCTAGTGAAGCTAATATCTGCTGAGCTCTTTTCTATCTGCGTTGCAGTCCTTTCCAAACCAAAGTTTTTGGATGGCTAAGAGTTCTGGGATTCATAGTGATGGCGAGATGGCTTCTTATGATAATGCTTCGAAGCGTCCTCATCAGTGGCTTTTGGATGGCTCGGAGGCAGATTCACTTCCAATTAACAAGAAACATGCGCCTGAAACTCCTACCGGCAACTTATTTTCTGGAGTGATTAACTCAAATGTCCCTTCTTGTAGAAACACCTTCTGTTTTCAGTCTATTCCTGGTCAATTTACTGAACGGTTATTTGACACCGAAACTACCAGGTCAGCCGATATTCATGATGAAAGCGTTCATTCGATTAACACCGAGAAGGTCACTCCAGGAAGGAGTGGGATTGAGGAACCTTACGGTGATCACTCGTTTTCTTTATCAATGCCCCACACACTTGAGGATCCACAGTCTGCAGTCAGCTATGGTGGAATCAGAAAAGTGAAAGTTAGCCAGGTGAAGGATCCTGACAGTTTTGTATCATCTACAAACTCACAGAACTACGACAGGGTGGACAACAGATCTGTGTCGACAACTAATGCGTATAGGGTTGATGAGAATTCCATGTGCGTGGGTCTTGCATTTGGTAAGGAAGAGGAAAATGTTATCGGTGAAAGTTATGACAGGGAGAATGACGTCTTTATATCAGTGGGCCAACCATATAGTAAGGGAGATGAAAATATATCGTTGGCTCCCTACAATGATAATAATAGTTTTGCTTCTGATATTGCTTTCGACAAGGTTGTCAGTAATTTAATATCCATGGGTCAAACATATAACCATGTTAACGAGAGTGCTGCATCAAAGGGTAGCAACTTTCACAAAGAGAGCACACATGTATGTAGGGATGCTGTATATAACAGGAACAGTAACGTCGTGCAAGACTCTTGTAGCAAAGGACAGAGTACAATCATATCTTTTGGTAGCTCCAGTGATGATGATGCAAATAACTCTGCAAGGATTATATCCAGCTATGAATTTATGATGGCTCAACCCACACCACAATTATCCGAAACTCCAGCTAGCAAAGATTTGGTTGGATCTAGAACCAACGTGCCTGGTAGCGATGCTGCCTTCTCTAGTATTGATGTTTCTGCGAAGAAAGAAGAGACAAAAGTATCAAAGAAAGTGCAGAGCAATAGTTTTCCTTCTAATGTAAGGAGTTTGCTATCTACCGGTATGCTCGATGGAGTTCCAGTAAAATATATTGCCTGGTCACGTGAGGTAGCTAATCTACTTGCACTGTATTTTCCCAAAGATTGCAATCAAAGGCATTGGTTTATAATTTTTCTTTGCTGTTTTCAGAAGGAGCTGCGTGGTGTTATCAAGGGTTCTGGATATCAATGTGGATGCGACTCATGTAATTCCTCTAAGGTAAGCTACATATTGAATCTTGCAGATTACTTGAGGACTCTGCCTCTGACAGAATTATTTTCTCCAGGTGGTCAATGCATATGAATTTGAACGGCACGCTGGTTGCAAGACAAAGCATCCAAATAATCATATATACTTTGAGAATGGGAAAACCATCTACGGGATAGTTCAAGAGCTCAGAAACACACCACAAGATATGCTGTTCAGTGTTATCCCAACAATGACTGGCGCGACTATCAACCAAAAATCTTTCCGTCTGTGGAAAGGTGAATAGTTCATGCCATTTTTGACAAGATATTTTTGAATTACTTAAACGAAAGCAGCTGGTCTTTATGCTAAATTTATGTCCTTACATCTTCTGTATCTTCAGAATCCTATTTAGCTGCTGCACGGGAACTTCAGCGTATATATGGGAAGGAAGAAGGAAAGCTACTCTGAATTATCTTTGTAAAGTCTTGTTGTACTCATTGCTGATAAACTCAACCAGAGGAGAATTAACATTTTTTCCCTTCCACTGGAGAAATAATATGAGCACAATTTTACATTATATACTTCATTCATCATAAACTAAAGATGAATGTACATCTGTATATATATTCACAACTAACTATCCTTCTATTCTCCATTTTCCATATAAATGAATTTTTTTCAGTTCTTTAAAATTTCCAGAGTCTCCACTTTGGTTGTAAGTTTGTTCACGATGTTTCTACCTATTGTGAAGATTAATATGCACTTTGTCGAGAAGGAAACTCAGACTTTGCAGGGTTAGTAGTCATGATTAATGATGTCTGGTTTACATGGCACTATAGGCCATCTACTCAGCGCAAGTGCCATCTTTTTTTCTTGTTCCAAGATAGTGCTAAACAGTATGATTGTGCCTATATGTGGTAGAATTTTGCCATTACTAATCTCTTTAGTGAAATAGTGAAGAACTGACGAGGTTAAAACAATTCACTTTTAGGAGAATGGTAACTTCATTTTGATATATGTTCTATGCCGTATAGGTATCGAAGCAATCTTGGTGTAGCGAATTCTTTTGTTTTGCATCTTTTTTCCTCTTGGACAATTATTTCCCTCCCATTGTAGTTAGTAATTCTATCCTACAGTTGCTCTGTAACATAATGGACAATAGATAAATTTGGAAAGTATACGTTCTGACTCCTCCATGAAAAACATTTGTGCCGAGATTGTACAGTTAGACTGTTTCAACAATTCTTCTTTGTTTTCCTTGCTTGCTGATAATAATGACTTCATGCATGATCAACACTATCCTTCCCATTTCTGATCAGTTCTAACTTTGGTTGTGTTGATTCATCATCTGTTTGCGGTGTGGAAGGATATTCGTAATCCTTTCCTTTGCCCCATATCACAAGATATAATCCTGCACATATAACCACCGCACCAAGAACCCTGCCAAAGAAGAAAACATTTTCATTATTTTTTTATTCAATCTTGATTATTAAAACTCAGTGCCCGATGTTGTTGTTTGGTGTTTTGCTTACCTTCCCAGGTACATCTGCTCAGCAAAGATGACGGTTGACATAATCGCTACTATGATCATGCAGAGAGGACTAAAAGCTGTTACAAACACAGGACCTCTGGTTTTCATCACCACTCCTCCAATGTAGTAAGCAAGCGCTGAGCACACTATCCCCTGCATGCATTTACATTCCAACAATTTTACTAATTAACATTATTGGCCTACAAGACAGTCCGTGAATCATTAGTTTTTCTGAGACATGTCTGAAATCTTACACTGTAGGTGGCTGTAAGAAGTTTAGTGTCCCAACCAATGGCCCACGCGCCAGGGTTTCCTTTCTCCATCACTAATGCCACGGCAGTTCCTTCTATTGTCCCCATCAGGCATATCCATGCCGTGAGTGAGAGCTCTGCTGGGTAAGTCCTCAACGTGACAGCCTGAAAAAACACTGATTTATTGTCAAATTCTCAATAAGTATTTTTACTAAAAAAGAAAGAAAAAGTTTCGCCTTACTTGGAGAATCATGAAACATGCATAACTAAAACAACCAATTGTGACCAAAACAGCGCCTTTGATGGCGCTGTGAATATCAGTCCCATTTGTGTTCTGTGCGGAGGCTCCTTTAGTCCAGAAGAGGTCGAGAACGGGGCCTTTTACAAGAGTCATAATCATGGCTCCTCCAACTGTAGCCAATGTCCCAATCACCTTACCCGCGCTCCTAATGCACCGTAGCTTCACTCTTTCGAGCCCGAATATACAAGCGAGGACGAAGGTGATTGCGGGTAAGACATTGTACATGGCAGTTGCAAATGTAGCCGTCGTATATTTCATCCCAAGATAATATAAGTTCTGATCGATCACTGGCCTATTATATTACATAAAAACATGAATGGAAAATAAATCAGATTCAAGTAAAAACAAAAAAAGGGAAATTTGTGGGAGGATGTTAAATATTACTCGAGTAAACCAAGAAGTGATATCTTGAAGAATATCATGAGTGTCATCTTTGGTCTCACTTTCCTGTTTTTGTACATCATAACCATTAAATTACATTAGAACGTTGCACAATTATTTTTCAACCAACAAATTTCTCAACTATATTAACGCACCTTTTTTGTTTGAAACCTATATATTAACACACTTTGTATCAATATTATCTTCTTTTTTTAAATGGGGCTCTTATGCTTATTTGAGAATCGTTGTCAAAAAAAAAAACTTATACAAATTGGTTCCTAATCTGTGTCAAAATTACTGGATTACAATCATAATACTGAGCATAACCACTTTTTGATCAAGCAGCATTAAACGTTAAATAGAAACACTAAAAAAAATGTGAAGTACTCACATTCAATGCATGACAGTGATAGAAGCCACAGAAAACCAAAGATAAACCGTTACAAGTGTTTTTGTCTTTTAACATATGAGTGACCCTTTCTTATCGTATAACTACGTCACAAGCCTCATTCTTTTCATTTTTTTTGCTACTTTCATCCTTCCAACACACTAAAAGTCCATGCACAACCCACACAAATATAAAACTCAATATATATATATATATATATATATATATATGATCTTTCATCTTTTTAATAAATAATCCGTTTTGTTGAATAGGGTCGCAATTGTTTCTTCTCATTTTTTGTTTTTTTGAACGTTAGTTTCTTCACATTTGCGTGTGCGTTTTCCACTTATATTGATTATAGATATATTACATGGAAACAAAAACAATTTGTAATGCATACTCAATTTTCGATATAGATCAAACTAGATGATAATCTTACTATCATGGTCTTGACACTGCAAACCAAACGTTGAATTATGTATGTCAAATACGCTGATATAAAGAAGGGAAACTAGAGAGTACTTGTCGAAATACAAGGCGAACGGGGCCATAACGACGGTAGCAACGGCGTGACGGTAAACAACAAGGACATAATTACTCATGCCTTTGTTTAGTACTGCTTTTGAGAGAATGTCCATTCCTGCTAGTCCTACTTGCAACAATACCATCGAAATGAATGGCCTTGCCTTCTCCATACAGTCCCTCTTCTTTACTTCCTCCATCCTAATAACTTAAGATCAACAATCTCCCTCTTTCTCCCTTTTGATTATATTTAAAAGTAGTAGCAATAGAGAAATGGGGAGATTTGTTTTAATTGAATGATTTGTTATGATTGTCTTGGAATGATCTCTCTTTATATAGGGCAAAGGATAAAAAGAGGTGATGTGAACATTCTTCTCTCTACGGAAACTTATACGTGTATGTTATTGTAAATATATATTATAAAAATATGGGTGTTATTGTTTTTGTTTGTTATATATTTCGAGGCAAGTTGTCATACCCTACCCTGAAATTATGGGCCCTATTTCTCTACCTTATCAACTAGAACAAAAAAAAAAAGTACAAATGTGAGAATTTGTTTTTGATCTTCACATATATCCTAACCAGTTGATCCTAACTAACGAAATAAAATAGTTAGTATCGAACTTTAACGCACTTTGTATCAATATTCTCTCATTCGATTTATTTTCTTGATTCTAACAACGTATTTGTGGTAGTAACTTGATTCTAACAACGTATTTATTAGTAAACCGTTGGTTCTTAACTATATGCTATATAGTCATGTCAACTACCAATACCATACATGTATTTTCCCCATAGAAATGCATTGTTACATAGAAATGATATAGTCATATACCAACTTTTCAATGTATTTACGTCTTTTATTTATTTAGTAATAAAAAATATAGAAACTTCAATTGGTTACTTAGGTATATACTCTTCTAATTATGGTTGAAATTTATTTATCGGATCTTTTGTACTAAATCAAAAATCTTCAACCAACATTTTTTTGAAGATAATTTTATGAACAACATTACAACACGAATTAGACCTCTAATCCGAGAGATTTTCCGTTCTGGAAACTAGGGAAATTTAGGCAAAGTTTCGATGGTGCAAAAGTTTTCACGAATTTCTTATATATAAAAAATATAGGTGATTATATGGTTGAAATAGAAGGCGAGCTTTTGTGAAATTAAGAGCTGCTATGATTTACTTAAGAGTTATGATTTTGTACTTTCTTCATCAGTTGTATTAATTTTTTTCATAAATGTCTACATTAGCACATTTATAAATGTTCCCATATATTTATGGTCGCCTAACTCTAGGAGAGGAGTTGAAGCATCAAGTTCTTTCCAGTATAAACTATCTAAATGATTAATGAGTCACGATATACCGACATTGGTGGGTAGAGTGATATTATTGGTTATTTTTTTTTTTTTTTTTTTTATATATACCTTTTCGACTATCCGGTCTGTCCTAGATAAGAACACACCGAAGTATTACATAGTGAACCGAAGTGCTATATAGTGGACTATATTGACTCGTAAGGGTTTTTTTACCATCCTGCCTGACTCCAAGTTTGGTATACCTTCCGACAAGTGTCAGAGATAACCCGACCACCTGTATTTTGAACTACCATGTAAACCAATTGGGTTTAGGCCCAACTGACAGATTTTCCACATCGCAATGTTTGAATTTTAGCGAGGGAGAAAGATCGAACCCTGGTTTTGGCAATTGCTCCCTCTGCCTTGGCCCACCCTACCACTCGCCCACTACTCTGCGGGCGTTATTTTCTATTTTATTTTAGTTCATGGAATATTTATTGACGTAAGTGCGTATAATTGCCAATATTTTGGGTCCTTTGCACTGTTCCCGTTTTGCCACTTAATTTCTGGTGGAATCACTTTCATTATTTTCTTTGCATATAATTTTGTTTTCTAAAAAAGAAGGATCGGTTCTCTATCAATAGAATGTTTTTGATTCGTTATTCTGCACTTGGCAGATATGAATATCCATGATATAAGGATCGCAAAAATGATATACACAATTCTACATTTAAGTATTTCATGATAACTTTCTTCATAGTTATTGGCTCCAAACGAGCAATGAACATCAACAAATAGCCATCCAAACCTCTAAGCTTAGGGATGTGAAAATAATTTGAAACTTGAAAAGACTGAATCAAACCCATGGATTGGTTCTTTTACATAGTTTTTAAAATATCCTCTCATTGTCGAAGATGAGGGAGTTTTTGTAGGATTATCTAACCCAAGGTAATAGACCTAGTGATTGGGCTTGGTGTTGGGAGCTAGATATCCTACGTTGGTTTGGTAGTTGATAAAACGTCTCTTATATGGTTATAAATTGTTTTATTTTCAAAAAATTATTGAGCACTTC
Organism: Eutrema heterophyllum; assembly: GCA_002933915.1. Lineage (NCBI taxonomy): Eukaryota > Viridiplantae > Streptophyta > Magnoliopsida > Brassicales > Brassicaceae > Eutrema > Eutrema heterophyllum. The sequence goes on from PKMM01034783.1 coordinate 220,696, forward strand.
TTAGAACTAACCGTGTTAGAATTCGTGGCTAACGCCATGAGTGCTAGGTTCGTAACTCCGCACTAAATGAGATGCAGGCTCAACAAGTTTGCACATGATACAGTTCATATGCATATTCGGATACGTATTTAATGATTCGACACGCGCAAATCAAACATAAAACTACAAGTGCCTCCATTGTAAAGCATCATTGATGTGAGCTGTACACGAGGGGAAAAATTCTCCACGTGAAGAAATTTGGTGGTGGCCTTCCGAACAATTTCTCTCCTCCTAGAGATTGCTCTGCTAACTCGATTCGCCACATGGCTCTATGTTGTTGATCACTCTCTTATGGAAAAAGATCATCCTAAACAATTAAATCTCCAAATATACAATTTTATAAATTAATTGCAATGATAAAGAAAAATAACTCAACATAAAATAAGCACATCCCAAAGACACTTGTAAGTTTTTTTTTCTTCTTAAACTAAAAAAAAAATCCGCCAAAATGAAACATGAGTATATTTTAGTTTGGAAAAGACTGCACTTATTTCTTCACTCGGTTTAAATTTCTAGTTGAAAAGAATGGACTCTTTCAAAGTTGAGTCAAGCCACTTAGCCACACATACATACATATATATATATATATATGTCATACATATGAAACAAATTTTATTCACATAATTATAATTTCATTTTGACCAAAACCTTAAACGTGATTTGTAAGAGTCAATAGGAGACGTGCAAGATAACATCGGGGATTCTAAATTAATATTCATCTCCTTTCCCTTTTGGGCTGACAAAAAGCAATATTCCGTGTGGTGCACCATTTAAAACAAAAAAGATAAGAGAATGAATAAACTGCAACTATTTGTTGACAAAAAAAAAAAAAACTGCAATTATTTCAAAGAAAAATTTCTTGATCGCTTCTAATATTAAAAATCTCATTTCTAACCATTTTATACTTTATTTTCATATATATATATTCTGATATTCAGTGGTTTTATAAAATCCGGATGATGTAATATGAGGTGAAATGGTCTAATGCAAACAGCAAACTCACTTTGTATCAGATCTTTTTGCACGAATATATAACAATGAAGTTAACATATTTTCAAAAGAAAAATGAAGTAAATATTAGCGTAGGTTCAGAGATATAAATGTTAATATGGTTTAAATAAATTCACTTTTTCGAAGTATATTGGATTTTTTTTTTTTGCAATTCACTAATACTATATGATTTTATGTTTAAAGAATTTATATAATTAGTTTTATGCTTCTGTTTGATGTCACCCATGTAATATATTTTGGTATAATTGTTTTTTCAGTGCAGGTTTCGGTCGAACTAAATGGTCATTTCATATATATTTTGATGAGTGTTAGAAATACATTTTAGTGTAATCATTTTTCAATAAGAAAAAGAACTAGAACGCATGTAAGAATTTACATGTTATTATGTAAGTTTACCTTTTGAAAATTACTAAAACAAGTTAATAAGAATGTTATTTATAATCGTAATGACCAATGGTACAAATGATTGAATTAATAGAAGAACAAATCTTAACATAATAATTAATTACGCTAGATTCTTCTAAAATCACACCGTACCATTTATAAATTTTTAATTTTTATTTGGAAAATAGTAAAACCCACACTTTGGATGGAAAATAAGCATTTTTTGTTATTTGGTCCTCTTAAAAGAAAAAGAGGAATAGAGAAGAGCGTAACCACTCTAACTACCATTATTTCACTCGTTTTTATTTCATTCATCATTATTCTTCTCATTCTATTGTTGAAATAAAATAAAGAAATGAAATGAAGTGCACTGTAGCAAGACGTGAACACTGTAGCAAGACATGAACACTGTAGCAAGACGTGTATATTGTTCATCCGCCAACACATTTGCAACTTGTATCCACTTGTGTTTTCTTTTGTTACAACTTGTTTTCTTTAGATAAACAAGTAATTTATCAACTTGTTAGATATTTGTGATGCAACTTGTGTTGCAACTAGAGTTAGTAACTCAACTAGAGTTAGTTGATGCTTAACTAGAGTTAGTTTCTTACTTCTATATATATGTGATGTAAGTGAAGAAAAATTAATAACAAGAAAGAAAGAAACATTAAACACAAATAATCTCTTGGTCTCTCTCTCACGTTTTCTCCCTCTCTCTCTCTTGTTCTTCATACTTAAACAAGAGAGAGATGGCCCTTATTCTAAGAGAGAAGACTCTTGTTCTTCATGCTCTTTCTTGTTCTTCACACAAAAGATAGAAAAGAGAAGAGAGAAGGAAGAGACTCTTAGTAGCTCTTCCTATACACTATCTCAACTTTTGTTCCTCCCTAAATCCAACATACTCTCATGTTCTTGTTACTCATACTCTACACTCTATTCTCTATACTCATACTCTAAATTCCAACATGGTATCAGAGAAGATCGCTCTTGAGACCTTGCTTCCGCAAAAATGTTTTTTACCTTCTGTATGATCGTGTATGTCTCATATGATTTGTGTGCTGTTTAGCCACATCATGAGTTTGATTAAGGCAGAAGAGAAGAGGGAGAGAAAAAGATCCCAAGAAGGGATTCAAGAAGATCAAACCGATCCCAAGAGGGGATCATGTGAAAGACCAGCTCGTGGTGACTATCATGAAGACTCATGTGCCTTGTTCAGCACAAAAGAATTCCGTGATCAACTTGTCTATCCCAACGACTACTTAGACTACAAGTTCACCTCATCTTGAGCACACCTCGAAGTGGAATCAGTCCAATCCGAGTTCAGGTGAAGAAGTTATTCAACTTCCAAGTCAGGTGATTCCCAGCTTACGCGATTCGGACATACGTGCGTTCAAAGAATTTTTCCAACCAAACCACAACGAATCAAGCTTTGAACCCAATTGTTCTGGAATCTTGGTTCATCATAAAATCCGTGAAAATTGGATTCACGATAACGCCAGTTCATACTTGAAAGATATGAATTTTACAAGTCAATGGATCTGCTTCAGGCCCTAATGCGCGACTGGGCCAAAGATGCGAGACCACTTGGAGAATGTTAATGGATATCTTATGGATCCAGCAAGCCAAAGATCATAAGAAAAGGCCACATGATGCTAAAGATCCAGCCCATTTGCCAAACTCGGTCAACCTGATTCACTCCAGCCGCTGGGAACTGTTCATCCAAGCAATCAAAGGAGGCGGTATAGGAGCTAAAAGAGGGAACTAACCGTGTGACCATTTCAAGTTGAAGTGGCACAACAAGGAAAAGGGAGGAAGAAAAGCTGTGGCGGATGAAGAAGTGAAGTGATTCCCGGCGAATCCGGTCTCAACATCAAGAAGGTGCTGTGACGATTGTGGACGCCTTGGAGATTCACGTCAAATCCGTGCTCAGCCAAAAAGATCCATAGAAGGGATTCAAAAAGATGATCCCAAGAGGGGGTCAAATAAGAGCAAAGATGATCCCAAGAGGGGATCATGTGAAAAAAAAGATCCCAAGAAAGGATCAATCAAGAGCAAAGAAGATCCCAAGAAGGGATCACGTGAAAGATCAGCCCGAGGTGGGTGTGATCAAAAAGTTCTTTGGAGCAAGCAATCCTTGCAAGCTTACTCAGATACGGTTGCAAAGGAGAAAGAAAAATCCTTGATAAAAGAAGAAGACGAAGAGATGCTCAGCAAATCCAGTTCGTGTCAAGCACTTCGAAGGTGGCTTGATATGGACCAGATCGTTGAAGTCATTTCTCTAAGCACCTTGGAACATCAGTATCATTATAAGGAGTTCTCTCAAGGTGGTCTTTTGTTCGGTGATGGCAGCACCTTTGGTGTTGTTCAAAACCATTATTGATGAGATTCATGTGGAGTTGAGAGGGGATGATGTGCAACGGCTACATGGTCTTCCTTCGCAAGATTGGCTCTCCCAATATTCGAGCCGATCTTGAGAGGGATTGTTGAGAAGACCATGTAGTGACCACAAGGAGGCGACCATAAGGTGGCGACTTCAAGAAGCTCACAAGGAGGCAAAGCAAATTCTATCCCGAAGTGGCTAACCAAACACCGGCTAAGGATGAGATCGACCGAGAGTAGCAACCTCGGTCAAGTGGCTACTCAAACTAGTCCGGGGAGGCTGACCGCAAGAGGGAGTGACTTGCAAACAGTCTTCATGGCAAGATTGGCTTTCCTACGTACTCAAGCCGATCTTGAGAGGGGATGTTGAATTCAGACCGTATGGCTAACCGAGGTGGCTGACCCGAATGGCAAAACCAATATATTACCGTGAGGATGACCCGAAGGATCACCAAGAAGGTGTACCTAAGCGAGGTGAACCCAAGTGGCTGACCGGAAGAAGGCTGACCCGAGATGGCTGCACAAGATGGCAGACCTGAGAGGCAGACTTCATGGCAAGATGGCTGCACAAGATGGCAGATCTGAGAGGCAGACTTCATGGCAAGATGGCAGACCCAAGCAGACGGTTGAAGTGGTAAGACCAAAGAGGCAGACCAAAGTGGTAGTCCAACGGAATAAGAGAATACATACCCAATCTAAGCATGAAGTGCTATGACCAACAAGAAGACAGAAGGCTCCTTTCTCTCCTACATGCACGATAAACTTCACGTCAAGATAGGCTTATTGGATCTCCGATCTACCAGCCAATCTTGAGGGGGGAGTGTTGAAATAAAATAAAGAAATGAAATGAAATGAAATGAAGTGCACTGTAGCAAGACGTGAACACTGTAGCAAGACGTGTGTACTGTTCATCCGCCAACACATTTGCAACTTGTATCCACTTATGTTTTCTTTTGTTACAACTTGTTTTCTTTAGATAAGCAAGTAATTTATCAACTTGTTAGATATTTGTGATGCAATTTGTGTTGCAACTAGAGTTAGTAACTCAACTAGAGTTAGTAACTCAACTAGAATTAGTAACTCAACTAGAGTTAGTTAATGCTTAATTAGAGTTAGTTTCTTATTTCTATATATATGTGATGTAAGTGAAGAATAATTAATAATAAGAAAGAAAGAAACATTAAACACAAATAATCTCTTGGTCTCTCTCTCACGTTTTCTCCCTCTCTCTCTCTCTTGTTCTTCATACTTAAACAAGAGTGAGAGATGGCCCTTATTCTAAGAGAAAAGATTCTTGTTCTTCGTGCTCTTTCTTGTTCTTCACACAAAAGATAGAAAAGAAAAGAGAGAAGGAAGAGACTCTTATTAGCTCTTCCTATACACTATCTCAACTTTTGTTCCTCCCTAAATCCAACATACTCTCATGTTCTTGTTACTCATACTCTACACTCTATTCTCTATACTTATATTCTAAATTCCAACATTTATTTATTCTAATCATGCACCACCATTTGCACCCCAAACCTAAAGACATAAATTCCAAAAAACAAAAGTTCATTTTCAAAACTTTTTTAGAATGAGTTATTTATTTTACATAAAAAAATCTACAAAAAAAACAAGATAAAGCTCATAAGGTCGTATACATAACATAATATAGGATTTTAAAATGTAAATGCGAGTTTATTCCACCAAACAACGCATGTCTAAAATCTACAATGACCTATAATATCTACTAGATATATATATATATATATATATGTGGACGTACGATACGAAACCGCATATTTAAGGCTTTTTTGAAAGCTCCAAATTGAATGTAGGCATCGAAAGAAAAAGGTGAAGAATGGGATCCATTAATTTATTGGTCAAAGATACAACAAACGAAAAGACGTAATGATCTCTTCTGATCAAGTTCCCTATTGCTCCTTTTCTTTTAACTTGTTTTGTAATGCTTTCTTCCGCATTATTGTCTATTAATGCTTTTTTCTCGCATTATTGTGTGTGCTAATGCTTTGGGCGGTCCTCATTTTAATACATATGGGCATTGCCTTTTCTTTTAATACTTTCTTTTTTATCAGAAGTTATACAATAATTATAAGATTTAACTTAAATGAAGTTTATGAACATCGATTTAGTGGAGTTATATTATTTATTTTCTTAATATCATTAGAAAATGAAAATCGATTTGCTCGTAGATCTCCGATATTTGTTAAGATCCCATTATACCTATATGCATGATTACGTTAAACAGGCATCCGTTCTCTTACTCTCAAACATTATGGATTTCTACATTAATATTACATTTCAATAGTTCTCATCTAACTATTTAATATCTACAATATTTAATATGCTATAATTGCCCAAAGTAATACCTACATAGGCATCATGAATATATTGGGCATGATTGTATATGGAGGGACATGCTTTAGTGTGATTATATATGGTGTTATTAGAGAGTATCATAATATAATACTCTCTAATAGCGGTCACGAGTGCGAGTGTAACGATTAGCTTTTTTTTTTTAAATTGACCTCTTCTTTATTAGCCTTTTCCTTAGGTAGGAAATTTTAAAGATATTCATCTACAATAATTCATCCTAATCTTCTTGGTTTGCTTGAGAACTGAAACATACATGAACATTTATATACCACTAATTTCCTTTTTACATTTTCGTAGTGTAGTCTATTAACACTGACTCATGAGAAATCAGCGAAATATGATGAGCTATGAGATTACCATATGCTAGTTGTCTCAGCTATGAAAAAAAATGACTTATCATATGGTCTGTGAGTTTACTCAAGACTTCTTTTTATAATATGAGGAGAAATCTCTAGAATATTGATCTGATATCATTTTCATAGTTATTTACCTTCATAATTCCGTTTAGTGTTAAGAACCTCAAGAAACTAGTTTTCCTAAATTTAAAGTTACTTAATTTTAGAATTAAAAAAGAGGGAGTAGTTTAAATGAAGTTAGTAATTAAAAGATGTAGGTAGAAAAAAGCAATAGATACTAATTAGAAAGATGAGAGAAGAAGAAGATGTGTGTGAGAAATGGAGAACAGATCTAAGTGAAGTAGTTGGTGATTGGTGGGAACATTGCTTTGGAGTGTGTCTGTCTTCATAAAATGGTGTAAGTCGACTCAGACATCAGTCTTATCACCACTTGCAGCTTTATTTCTATGGTGCGTTCTTCATCAGATTTAATTAACCTCCGTGCTTCTTTGCCCTATATATTATCACCACTCATTTTATAAATGATTAATAGTTTTAATCATGACACATTAAGAGATTCTTCATAGATTATGTTGTAACAAATCATGAGAAAAGCTCATTCATCGAACTTTTTTCTAAAGATATAAGATTCCAATTGGTTTATTCGTGTTGATTTTTTACATTTTGATAAAACGGAATAAAAAAAGGACATGGATATTGTTTGAAAGTATATTATGCTCATCTAAATGCTAATAAAGATTTGGCTTTGCTTTATTAGCATCTATGGAATCAGCAAAAATAAAGGACAATTGGGAGATGCAAGTAAGTCTTGATCTGGGAACTATAAAGCAGATAATAAGCATCACTTATAAATGCATTGTGACAAAAAGCAAAAGGTGAACCCATTACATATCTGGAGACGTGCAAATCATTTCCAATCACATACCAAAAGAAGTTTCAACAATCCTAACCTGTCTTCTCTGTATTCTTACTGAATAATTAGTTATGGTTCAGAAAATATAGATATGGAGATATGTGTCGGTCACATTCGATAAGAGTTAGGGACGAAACTAGCTAGAGAAATGCAGAAACACCATATCATAGATAAGAAATAAGTTTTCCCTTTTTTTCTTCTTTGTTTCTTCTCCTTTGCGGATTACATTCAACTTTTTAAGAACCGCAACACGCTGATTTTTGCGTAGCAGGGCGCGGCGCAGACAGATCAGCTTGGTTGATCTTGATTGTTTGTGGCTGCAAGAGAAAGACCACTATGAAATGTCAATCAGTAATTGTTATCGCAATCCAAAATGCATCTAGATAAAAAAATTGGCATAATTAAGGGTGGTTTATGGACTAATTATTTTTGCTCGGATGTCAACTAACACAATTAGAGGAAAGTAATCCTTCTATTGACTAGGTTATTTACTTCACTCAAGACACATAATAATAATACTCATGGGAAACAAATTTCTTAGACATACATTTGTGTTTGGTTCCTATACACTAATTGCTTATACTTTTGGGCATCAGCGAGGATTAGAGAGACCCGTATAGTTTAAGAACGATATTACAGGTAAAATATATATTCAAGAGATAGATCTTTTTCATTACCGTAATAATTTATAATTTAAGGCACAGTAAGCATTGTTGATATTCCAAGACTTATATATCCTGAGTAAAAACTTAACGTCCTCTACAAGTTGGTTGCTTTAAAACCTCGCTAAGACTAAGTGTACCGCGCGCATGATAAGAGAGAGTGGAAGTAAAGTCTAAAGCTAAGGAGCTTATTGATACAAACCTCAGCTCTGGCATCAGTATCTGCAAAGTCTTGGTATAATATCTTTAGCAGTTGAAAAGAAAACTTCCTCCACAATCAAATTCGTCTTGGCACTCTGTAAGAGAAACTCATCAACGTCAGCTAGTTAAATAAATCAACGTTTACGTATATTCCAAAACAATAACAAGACTCAGAGCTTGGCCTTTGGATTTTGGCACAGCCTGGAAATAAGAAATAAAGTGACGTCTTTTAAAAAAAAAAAAAATAAGCAAGAAAATACCACAAATGGAAGGAGAGGTAGAAATACTCTTTTGCATTCGTCCATATCAGCCTTGTTCCCCACTAGAATCTTATTGACATTGTCTGCTCAATGTTACGGATCCAATTCCTGATGTCTACTCATAGTAAAAACGAAAACATAGAAAAATAATGAATCATTGTTAATTAGTAGATAATAATTGCTAACTAATCATGCATAATGGAAGCAAGGAAAACAAAAACATAGAAAAGAATGAATCATAATGGAAGTAAGGAAAAAAACATAAACAAAAAATATCGTTGCAAAGGTTTCTTTTGTTACACAAGGGCTCAGAGCCTCAGAATCCTCTATAAGAACTCACCGGAGACATAATGTTACTAAAACTTCCATTAAGACCAATCGTCAATGGAAAACAATACATATCAACAAGGACCAATTGCAAGAACTACGAGCATATCAAAGATATGGTGGCCTAGTGTGTTAAAGGTCCCAAGCTTTGAACCCGATCAAAGCCAAGAACACTCAAAGAACAATAAGCCTTAAACCCGATTAAAGCTTTGTTGAAACAGAACAAGAACACAATTTTCTTTTGGGTAGTTATGACTATTTCTTTATGGTTTTTTCATTAGCTTAAATAGAAGAAAAGTACAACAGAAACAAAGTGGAATCATCACGATTCCTAAACTTGTGAAAACATGAGAAAGTGGTTGACTGGTTCCTTGCAAGTAGGAAGACCAATTCAACTTATTTGCTGAAACAAAAGTTACGATAAACATAAATAAAAACAATGAACAAATCTTCAACTGATGAACCATTGATTGGGCCTACGGATCCTTGTAGACAAAGCCATCGTCTTTGGCCCACCAAACTGATCCACACTTTGACGAGAGTCATAGTGGTTAGTGCAAATAGTTGGTTTTGTCATGTTCTAAGTTCAACCCCTCTAGAATGGATGTAGTGGAAACTCGTCGAAACAAAAGTAGTGGTCTAATCGGTGCCGTTTACCTCTCTAGGCATTGGGCTGACTTGGGAGGCTTATAGGCCCAATCTAAGGAACGAAGGCGTTAGATTCTTATCTGACTTTTTTTTGTTTGAACTAATATTTCTTATCTGATTTTTTTTTTTTTTTTATTTTAGTTTTATCTTTCGTTTTTCCATTTAATCATAGTCTTACTAATTATTTGTTTGTAGTAAAACGTTTTCCTCTGTATTAGAAAACATGTTTATAAAGCCAAAAAAAAGAATGAGAAGAAGAATCAATTACGTCTAACTCTAATTTTATATTGCTATATATCACACAACTTGAAAATTTTAGATTGATCTACTTGTTAAAAAATTTCTACTGCTGGCATAAAAAAAATTCTTGGACCTAGACAGTAACAGTATAATTGTGCCATTACTAATCTTTTTAATAAAAATGGTGAATAACTAAGGAAACTAAAACAATTAACTTTCAAGAGAATGGTAACTTCATCGTTGATATATATATTCTCTGAACGTAGTATGGGTATGGAAACAATCTTGGTGTAGTCAATAACTATAATGATCATATTCATTGTGTATTACGTACATGAACCAAATATATAGCTTCAGTATTTTATTAATGCATTTCTATTTCTCTTGGACAGTTTATTTTCCCCATGGTAGTTAGCAATTCTATTCTACAATTGCTTTAGAATAGAATTGCTTTCAATGCTTTGAAACATAGTTGGCAACAAAGAAACCGATATTTTCGGTCAAAAAACAAAGAACCCGATATTTGTTATGACTCCTACATGCAAAACATGTGTGTCGATATTGTCGAGTTAGACCATTTCTACAATTGTTCCTCTTTGTTCACTTGATTTGTTGATAGTAATGATTTCATGATCAATATTATCTTTCTCGTTTCCGCTCAGTTCTAATTTTGTTTGTGATGGCGGTGTAGAAGCATATTTATAATCTTTGCCTTTGCCCCATATCACAAGGTATAGTCCTGCACATATAACTGCCGCACCAAGAGCCCTACCAAAGAGCAAGATTATTTTATTACACTCATTTCAATTTTGATTATTTAATTTGTGAATGAATTTGGTGTGTCTTTACTTACCTTCCCAAGTACATCTGCTCAGCAAAGATGATGCTCGACATAATCGCTACTGCGATCATACATAATGGACTAAAAGCTGTTACAAACACAGGACCTCTGGTTTTCATCACCAGTCCTCCGATGTAGTAACCAAGTGCTGAGCACACTATCCCCTGCATGCATTTTACGTTCCAAACGATTTAACTTATTTGAAAATAGAGCCAATAAGTGAGTCCCCGAATCAATGCTTTACTGAGGCAGGTTTAAATCTTACACTGTATATGACTGTAAGAAGTTTGTTGTCCCAACCAATGGCCCACGCGCTAAGATTTCCTCTCTCCATCACTAGTGCCACAACTGCTCCTTCTATTGTCCCCATTAGGCATATCCATGCTGTGAGTGAGAGCGCGGCCGGGTAAGTCTTCAACGTGATCGCCTGAAAAAGCAATTGATGCATCGTCAAAATCGATCAACAAGTGTATTTTTTAAATAAATATATATATATACAAAAATTGCCTTACAAAGAGAATAAAGAAACAAGCATAGCTGCAACAACCAATTGTGACCAAAACTGCGCCTTTGATGGAGCTATGAATATCGGTTCCGGATGTGTTTTGTGCAGAGGGTCCTTTGGTCCAGAAAAGGTCGAGAGCTGGACCTTTGACAAGTGTCATAATCATGGTTCCTCCAACTGAAGCAACTGTCCCAACCACCTTACCCGCGCTCCTGATACTTCGAAGTTTCACTTTTTCGAGCCTGACTATTAAGGCAAGGATGAAAGTGACTGCGGGTAGGGTGTTGTACAAGGCGGTTGCGAATGTAGCTGTCGTATATTTCATCCCCAGACAAAATAAGTTCTGATCGATTACTGGTCTATTATATTCACAAAAACACATAAACAAATTGAAAAATAAATCAGATTCAGGTAAGTAAAAAAGAGAGAGGGCTGAGAGAAAGAAAAAAAATGGAAGAAAAATAAAATATTACTCGAATAAACCAAGGAGTGTTATTTTGAAGAATATCATCGGTGTCATCTTCGGTCTCACCATCCTGTCATAATTACCAATTTGCCATTAATTACATTACAACAACTAGCTACTTTCATGCCTTATGAGGCTGACAAAAAATCTCAACCATTTTACTGCACTTCTACCATTAGTTTTTCTTATTAGGACTTGTGCTCATATGAGAATCGTTGTCAACAAAGAAAAAAAAACTTATTTGAGAATCATCTAATTAAGAATATAAAATTGAGTAAAACACGTACTCTGCCCATTTGAACTTGGATTCATTCAAATTGATACCTTTTTTTTTTCTTTGGTAGCTTTCAATTGGTTCCTAATCGTTATCTGTGTCAAAATTACCGAGGCATATAACCGCTTTTTACTAATGTAACCTCATTATTTCTTCTGCTACTTTCATCCTCTCAACACACTAAACGTCCAAGCATGCACCACCCATAAAAAAAAACCAGTATCATATAGTATATATATTATGATCTTTTCTATATTTAATAAATAATTCGTTTTGTATAGAATAAAAGATATGGTAACGCAGACTCAATTCCAATATAACATCAAACTACAGCTCAGATTGTTTTTGCGTTTACATGTTACAAATGCAAATATAAAGAAACAATTGCCTGGTGCACAAAAAAAAAGGAATAATTGCCTAACATGGTCTGAAACTAAACTAAATATTGAATTCTGTTTTGTGAAATAAGGGAATATAGAGAGTACTTGTCAAAATAGAAAGCGAACGGGGCCATAACGATGGCAGCAATGCCATGACGATAGACGATAAGAACGTAATTGCTCATGCCTTCGTTGAGGACCGCCTTTGTGAGAATGTCCATTCCTGCTAGCCCTACTTGCAACAATACCACTAGAATGATTGGCATTGCCTTCTTCATACCATTCATCTTCTTTACTTGCTCCATCTTCTTTAAGATCAACTATCTTTTTAACCAAAAAAATAAATTTAAAATCAGCAGTCTCTCTCTAGTTTGATTATATTTTGTAAGTAGGAGCAATAGATATATGGGGAGATAGAGTAGTAGCAATTGATACTATTTTTGAATAAGTTGTTACCATTTTCTCTCTCTTTATATAGGGCTAAAGATATAGGATGTGACGTGAACATGCTTCTCTTTTCTTCTCTACAAAACTTGTACATATATATAGAACCGATTCTGAGATATAAGAGCACCCACATTCTGAGATATATAGTTGAGGTCAGCCAATAGTGCGCTTATATCAAGGGTGTCTCAACCAAAAAAAATTAAATTTTCTTTTTAAATTTAATTAAATAATAATAATTATTTTTTAAAATGAATCAATCAAAAATTGATACTCTCAACAATTTTTCTCTTATACGAGACACTCCAATGGAGATGTTCTAAGAAGCCTAGCTATTTTATTTTAATATTTAATGCATAAAAGATAAACTTACTTATAATATTTTATATTTTATTTGCTATGACAAAAAAAATTTTCAAACAAATAACCGGTTGAAACAATTTTTCTTTATGTCACAGTCCACTGTACTAAGTGACTTATATAATAACCGATTGAAACAACTTGTATTCGATTTCTTGTCAAGATATAAATTTCCGATAAATTAATTATTTTTTATATAAATTTTTCTAAATTGTTTTTATATATATTGTTATGTTATCCTTCGAAAATATTTACAACATATAATAGTGAGCCCCAGTCAATTATTTCGTCGGTTTGCCTCCAGGGCCGCCACTACGTGTATGTTAGTGTAAATATATATTATAAAAAATGTGTGTAATTTTGTTTTCTTTGTTTGGTATATACTTTGAGGCAAGTTGCGAGATCCTAGGCTGAAACTATGGGCCCAATTTCTTTACCTTAAAAAATAAAATACAATAAATAAAGATTGTGTTAGATATTTACATTCTGGAAAGTGGAAATACATGAGAGAAAAACACATTGCTTCTTTAAAAAAAATTAATCCAATATTAATATACGGCGTGGGACAATACTTAAGTATAAAATTATTGATTAATTAGAAAGATGTGAGAAGAAGATGTGTATGTTTTTTAGCAACAAAAAAAAAAGGGGAATATGTGTGTGAGATGTGGAGAACAGATCTAACTTTGGATCATAAAAAGAGCACAAATGTGTTGGTGTAACTCGACTCAGATGATGTCAACAAAAAAAAAAAAAAAAAAAAAAAAAAATCGACTCAGACATCAGTCTTATCGCCGCCACTTGTCGCTTTATTTCTTCGGTGCGTTCTTCATCAGATTTTTAATTAACCTTCTTACTTCTATGCCTTATCTCTATTTATCACCATTCACCATCCATAATCCCTTTTAAATAAATAATAATATTTTTAATCATGACACGAGATTCTTCAAAGATTATGAGAAAAGATCATTCATATTTCATTGTTTTTAAAAAATAGACTCCAATTTGTTGGTTATTCGTGTTGAATATTGAATTATATTTTGATAAGACAGAATAAAAGAAAACAAACTTTTCTTTTTATATACATTGGAAGTTCCAAACCAAATAGAATTGAACTAGTAATTTGGAGATTTTCAAGTACCATAAGACGATCATCCATTTGATCAAACTCTCTACTTTAGATAGCTAACTAGTAACTAATACATTAAATGAAATATCGACGTCTTTAAATTGACAATGTATTAACCCTACCATTTATTTAGAGCAACAACTTTAAGTTTTTTTTTTCTTTCAATCAACAAAATATGTACATCCATTATCTTCTCAGACCAAAAATTAAAGTAAAGTTAATTTCCTTTCTAACGTTGGTGCTTAAACTCGGATCTTCGAAATTTATTTGTTATCCATGAATTCTTTTTCCCATATTTAATAAAACTCTTTTAAAGTTAATAATATTTCGTGTAGGTTTCCGATAAATTTGTCTATTATTAATTTGTAATAATTCACATTTTTGAGAATGGAACCTCAAATCTAAATCAACCGCTGAACAAAGAAAGTTTTCGTTATATATCTGTTAGTTTATATATTAAAATTTTAGTAAACAATTATACTATGCGTATACAGTCAATAAAAAATGTAAAAATAAACCGCCATACTTTAGCTACAAACATGGACCCGGCTCCCACTTGGTTTACAAACATTGACTGAATTCCATCTGCACTTTTTTCTTTGATACTTTTAAAAGTAATATGTTGAATTCAACAGCGACGGCAGATTTGGCTGACAGTGATGGTGGCGACTGGCGATGGACGTTTGCACATTGATTTACATTTTGATAAAACAGCATTTCAAGAACCGCAACACGCTGATTTTTTCGTAGCTTGGGATGTTCCAGCAGACTGGTCAGCTTGGTTGATCTTGATTCATTGTTTGTGGCTGCAAGAGCAAGACAGAAGAAGATTCAGAATGATAAATCATATGACCACACTGAATCGTTGATCACTGACTGTTGTAGCAATCCACAATGCATGCATTTAGGTAAATGAATTGGGATTAGGGTACTGTACGACTAACCTTGCTTGGATATCGATTTACCCATGGAAAAAGAAATCCTAATACATTTCTATTGACTAGGTTATGGATCTGTTTGTTGGCTTGACGCCGGCGGCTGCGGCTTGCGGCCAAATGTTGCAACCAGACGCGGCGGTTGTTGTTCGTTTGGCAACCATACGGTTGGTCGCATGATTGTTCGTTTGATAGCCGTGCGACTAGACGCTGCGACTGGCCGCATATCTGTTTGTTTGCCTAACACTAGGGATATATATTTATTTATTTTGGGTTTTTTGCAAAAACACCATCAACTTTTATTTTTTTTGCAAGAAAAACACTGAGCTCAAAAAAATGTAAATCAACCCCCTCACATACAAAGTCACTCGCAAAATAACCACTCCGTCGATCAAACGGTATATCGACGTTACAAAATTTTTTTTTAATAAATAATAAACAAAAAAGAATAAATAAAAAATAATAAATAATA